>JAREIS010001042.1:0-92082 GCA_030060385.1 Muscicapa striata striata
AAATCAGCGTGGGGACACAGGGACACCCCAAATCAGCGTGGGGACACAGGGACACCCCCAAATCAGAGTGGGACACAGGGACACCCCGAAATCAGCGTGGGGACACGGGGACACCCCCAAATCAGCGTGGGACAGAGGGACACCCCCAAATCAGCGTGGGGACACAGGGGGACACCCCGAAATCAGAACATGGAGCAAAGGGGGACACCCCCAAATCAGCGTGGGGACACAGGGACACCCCCAAATCAGCGTGGGGGACACAGGGACACCCCCAAATCAGCGTGGGGGACACAGGGACACCCCCAAATCAGCGTGGGACACAGGGACACCCCGAAATCAGCACATGGAACAAAGGGGGACACCCCGAAATCAGCATGGAACAAAGGGGGGCACCCCAAAATCAGGATGGGTACAGGGGGCACCCCAAAATCAGCATGGGTACAGGGGGGGACACCCCAAAATCAGGTCACAAAGAAAGGGAGGACACCCCAAAACCAGAGCTCAAATACAAGGGGGGACACCCCAAAATCAGGGCATGGAACAAAGCGGGGAGACCCCACAATCAGGGCACAAATAAAGGGGGACACCAAGGCAGGGGGGGACCCCAAATACCCCCCCAGGGACCCCAAATCTCCCCCATGAACCCCAAAACCTCCCCAGAGACCCCAAATTCCACCCCAGGAATCCCAAACGCCCCCCCCCAGGCCCCCCTCAAACCCCCCACACCCCCCAAAACTCACCCCAAACCACCCAGCTCAACCCAGGAAACCCCCAAAAATTCCAGAATTTTTTCCCCCCAAAACCACCCAGCCCCCCCAAAATCCCCCCAAACCTCCCCCCTCCAAGGACCCCCCCAAACCTTTGGGACTCCAGGGGGCGTCGTCCGTCACCTTCTTCTTTTTGGGGAGCGATTTTAGGGCGGGGTCGTCCTCGTCTGACTCCAGAGAGGGATAAACTGGGGGGGGGCAAAAAAATTTGGGGTTCAGGGGGGTTCAGGAGGAATCCACCATGGCCTGGGGGTGGTTTTGGGGTATTTTTGGGTATTTTTGGAGCATTTATGGGGTTTTTTTGGGATGATTTGGGGGTGGTTTAAGGGCATTGGGGGCTCTTTTGGGGAATTTTTGGGTGGGTTTTGGGGTATTTTGGGTGGGTTTTGGGGTATTTTAGGGTGTTTTTGGGGTGATTTTAGGGTGTTTTTGGGGTGATTTTAGGGTGTTTTTGGGGTGATTTTAGGGTGGTTTTGGGGTTCACTCACTGTACTCAGCACCCTCGAAGCAGGCTGGTTTGGGGATATTTTTGGGATGTTTTTGGAAAATTTCTGGGGTGGTTTTGGGATATTTTTGGGATATTTTTGGGATATTTCTGGGGTGGGTTTGGGACACTTTTGGGGTGATTTCAGAGCTATTTTTCGGGTTCACTCACTGTACTCAGCATCCTTGAAGCAGGCTGTTTGTGGGGTTTTTTGAGGTGGTTTTAGGGATATTTTTGGGGTGGGTTTGGGATACTTTTGGGGTGATTTTAGGGATATTTCTGGGGTGGGTTTGGGACATTTTTGGGATATTTTTGGGGTGGATTTGGGATATTTCTGGGGTAGGTTTGGGATATTTTAGGGATATTTTTGGGGTGGGTTTGGGACACTCTTGGGGTGATTTTAGGGTGTTTTTGGGGTTCACTCACTGTACTCAGCACCCTCGAAGCAGGCTGGTTTGGGGATATTTTTGGGATGTTTTTGGGATATTTCTGGGGTGAGTTTGGGATATTTTTGGGATATTTTTAGGGTAGGTTTGGGATACTTTTGGGGTGATTTTAGGGATATTTTTGGGGTGGGTCTGTGATATTTTTGGGCTATTTTTGGGGTGATTTTAGGGATATTTTTGGGGTGGGTCTGGGATACTTTTGGGGTGATTTTAGGGCTATTTTTGGGGTTCACTCACTGTACTCAGCACCCTCAAAGCAGGCTGGTTTGGGGATATTTTTGGGATGTTTTTGGGATATTTTTGGGGTGGTTTTGGGATGTTTTTGGGATGTTTTTGGGACATTTTTGGGATATTTTTGGGGTGGGTTTGGGATACTTTTGGGGTGATTTTAGGGTGTTTTTGGGGTTCACTCACTGTACTCAGCACCCTTGAAGCAGGCTGGTTTGGGGATATTTTTGGGATGTTTTTGGAAAATTTTTGGGGTGGTTTTGGGATATTTTTAGGATGTTTTTGGGATATTTCTGGGGTGGTTTTGGGATATTTTTGGGATATTTTTGGGATGTTTTTGGGATGTTTTTGGGATGTTTTTGGGATATTTTTGGGATATTTTTGGGATATTTTTGGGATATTTTTGGGATATTTTTGGGGTGGCTTTTGTGATACTTTTGGGGTGATTTTAGGACACTTTTGGGGTTCACTCACTGTACTCAGCACCCTCGAAGCAGGCTGGTTTGGGGATATTTTGGGATTTTTGGAAAATTTTTGGGGTGGTTTTGGGATATTTTAGGATGTTTTTGGGATATTTCTGGGTGGTTTTGGGATATTTTTGGGATATTTTTGGGATGTTTTTGGGATGTTTTTGGGATATTTTTGGGATATTTTTGGGATATTTTTGGGGTGGGTTTGGGATACTTTTGGGGTGATTTTAGGACACTTTTGGGGTTCACTCACTGTACTCAGCACCCTCAAAGCAGGCTGGTTTGGGGATATTTTTGGGATGTTTTTGGGATATTTCTGGGGTGAGTTTGGGATATTTTGGGGATATTTTTAGGGTAGGTTTGGGATATTTTTGGGATATTTTTGGGGTGGGTCTGGGATATTTTGGGGTGGTTTTGGGGTGAGTTTGGGATATTTTTGGGGTGAGTTTGGGATATTTTTGGGGTGGGTTTGGGATATTTTTGGGATATTTTTGGGGTGAGTTTGGGATATTTTTGGGGTGGGTCTGGGATATTTTTGGGGTGATTTTAGGGATATTTTTGGGGTGGGTCTGGGACACTTTTGGGGTGATTTCAGGTCTGTTTTTGGGGTTCACTCACTGTACTCAGCACCCTTGAAGCAGGCTGGTTTGGGAATATTTCTGGGATATTTCTGGGGTGGGTTTGGGACATTTTTGGGATATTTTTGGGGTGGATTTGGGATATTTCTGGGGTAGGTTTGGGATATTTTTGGGATATTTTTGGGGTGGGTCTGGGACACTTCTGGGGTGATTTCAGGGCTGGTTTTGGGGTTCACTCACTGTACTCAGCATCCTTGAAGCAGGCTGGGGTGATTTTAGGACACTTTTGGGGTTCACTCACTGTACTCAGCATCCTTGAAGCAGGCCCCCAGGCTGTCCTGCTCGTCCAGGCTCCCCTCGTTGTCGCTGTCGCTGCTCCGGGGTTGGGGCGCTGCGGACCCCAGACCCCGGCCCCCTAGTGCTGCCCTCCCCCACCAGTTTGGGGGGGCCAGGGGGGTTCCCGTGCCCGTGGGCAGGTTGGCCATGCTGAGCATGCCCTGGATGGCCTCACGTGTGCTGGGGAGGCGGCGCCGCTGGGGAGAGAGGGGAGAGTGGGAAAATGGGGGAAAAAATGGGAAAAAGGGAAAATGGAACATTTGAGGGAAAGGGGAAAAAGAGGTGGAAGTGGGGAATAGGGGAAAATTTGGGGGAAAAAATGGGAAAAAGGGGAAAAAGGAGGGGAAAAAAGGGGGAAGGGGGAAAAAGGGGGAAAAAGAGGAATAAAGAGGGAAAAAGGGGAAAAAAGGAAAAGGGGAAAAAGGGGGAAAAAAGGAAAGGGGGGAAAAGGAGGAATAAAGGGGGGAAAAAAGGAGGGGAAAAGGAGAGAAAAAAGGGAAGGAAAAAAGGAGGGAAAAAAGGAGGGAAAAAAGGAGGGAAAAAAGGAGGGAAAAAAGGAGGGAAAAAAGGAGGGAAAAAAAGGAGGGAAAAAGGAGGGAAAAAAGGAGGGAAAAAAGGAGGGGAAAAAGGAGGGAAAAAAGGAGGGAAAAAGGAGGGGAAAAGGAGGGAAAAAAGGAGGGAAAAAAGGAGGGAAAAAGGGGGGAAAAAAGGAGGGAAAAAAGGAGGGAAAAAAGGGGGGAAAAAGGGGGCGAAAAAGGGGACAGCCCCAAAAGGAGATGCAAAAGGGGAAAAGTGAGCCCTGAGAAGTGACCCCCAAACGTACCCCAAATAACCCCAAATGCAAGCCCCAGGGACCCCCAAAGCCCAGCCCCAGAAGTGCCCCCCAGGGCCCCCCCAGGGCCCCCCCAGAGCCCCCAGGCCCCCCCAGACCTGAGCTGGGGGTACTCGGAGCCCCCCACTTGCCGGCTGGCCTTGAGCAGGTCCAGGATCCCCGCGCTGCCCCCGGCGCCCCCCTCGTCCTCCTCGTCCGTGGTGTAATCCTCCTGGGGGAACATGCCAAAACCATCCCAAAATCATCCTCAAAATATCCCAAATTACCCCAGAAACCATCCCAATATATCCCAAAAACCATCCCAAAATCATCCTCAAAATATCCCGAAATTACCCCAGAAACCATCCCAAAATATCCCAAAATTACCCCAGAAATCACCCTCAAAAATATCCCAAATTATCCCAAAAATCATCCCAGTCCGTGGTGTAATCCTCCTGGGGGGAACATGCCAAAACCATCCCAAAATCATCCTCAAAATATCCCAAAATTCCCCCAGAAACCATCCCAAAATATCCCAAAAACCATCCCAAAATCATCCTCAAAATATCCCAAAATTACCCCAGAAACCATCCCAAAATATCCCAAAATTACCCCAGAAATCACCCCCAAAAATATCCCAAAATATCCCAAAAATCATCCCAGTCCGTGGTGTGACCCTCCTGGGGGGAACATCCCATCATTAGCCCCAAAATATCCCAAAAACCATCCCAAAATTATCCTCAAAATATCCCAAAATTCCCCCAGAAACCATCCTCAAAATATCCCAAAAACCATCCCAAAATCATCCTCAAAATATCCCAAAATTACCCCAGAAATCACCCCCAAAAATATCCCAAAATATCCCAAAAATCATCCCAGTCCGTGGTGTAATCCTCCTGGGGGAACATCCCATCATTAGCCCCAAATTATCCTCAAAACCATCCCAAAATCATCCTCAAAATATCCCAAAATATCCCAAAAACCATCCCAAAATCATCCTCAAAATATCCCAAAATTCCCCCAGAAACCATCCCAAAAATATCCCAAAAACCATCCCATAATCATCCTCAAAATATCCCAAAATATCCCAAAAACCATCCCAAAATCATCCTACAAATATCCCAAAAATCATCCCAGTCCGTGGTGTAATCCTCCTGGGGGGAACATCCCATCATTAGCCCCAAATTAGCCTAAAAACCATCCCAAAATCATCCTCAAAATATCCCAAAATTACCCCAGAAACCATCCCAAAATATCCCAAAATTACCCCAGAAATCACCCCCAAAAATATCCCAAAATATCCCAAAAATCATCCCAGTCCGTGGTGTAATCCTCCTGGGGGGAACATGCCATCATTAGCCCCAAATTATCCTCAAAACCATCCCAAAATCATCCTCAAAATATCCCAAAATTACCCCAGAAACCATCCTCAAAATATCCCAAAAACCATCCCAAAATCATCCTCAAAATATCCCAAAATATCCCAAAAACCATCCCAAAATCATCCTCAAAATATCCCAAAAATCATCCCAGTCCGTGGTGTAATCCTCCTGGGGGAACATCCCATCATTAGCCCCAAATTATCCTAAAAACCATCCTAAAATCATCCTCAAAATATCCCAAAATTCCCCCAGAAACCATCCCAAAATATCCCAAAAACCATCCCAAAATCATCCTCAAAATATCCCAAAAATCATCCCAGTGGTGTAATCCTCCTGGGGGGAACATGCCATCATTAGCCCCAAATTAGCCTAAAAACCATCCCAAAATCATCCTCAAAATATCCCAAAATTACCCCAAAAATCACCGCAAAAATATCCCAAAAATCATATCAAAAACCATTACAAAATCATCCTAAAAACCATCCCAAAATCATCCTACAAATATCCCAAAAATCATCCCAGTCTGTGGTGTGACCCTCCTGGGGGGAACATCCCATCATTAGCCCCAAATTAGCCCAAATTAGCCTAAAAACCACCCCAAAAATAGCCCAAAATTACCCCAAAAACCATCCCAAAATCATCCTCAAAATATCCCAAAAACCATATCAAAAACCATCCCAAAATCTCCCAAAAATCATCCCAGTCCGTGGTGTAATCCTCCTGGGGGAACATCTCATCATTAGCCCCAAAATATCCCAAAAACCATCCCAAAATCATCCTCAAAATATCCCAAAATTACCCCAGAAACCATCCCAAAATATCCCAAAATTACCCCAGAAATCACCCCCAAAAATATCCCAAAATATCCCAAAAATCATCCCAGTCCGTGGTGTAATCCTCCTGGGGGGAACATCCCATCATTAGCCCCAAATTATCCTCAAAACCATCCCAAAATCATCCTCAAAATATCCCAAAATTCCCCCAGAAACCATCAAAATATCCAAAATTACCCCAGAAATCCAAAAAATATCCCAAAATATCCCAAAATCATCCCAGTCCGTGGTAATCCTGGGGGAACATCCCATCATTAGCCCCAAATTATCCTCAAAACCATCCCCAAAAATCCTCAAAATATCCCAAAATTCCCCCAGAAACCATCCTCAAAATATCCCAAAAACCATCCCAAAATCATCCTCAAAATATCCCGAAATTACCCCAGAAACCATCCCAAAAATATCCCAAAATATCCCAAAAACCATCCCAAAATCATCCTACAAATATCCCAAAAATCATCCCAGTCCGTGGTGTAATCCTCCTGGGGGAACATGCCATCATTAGCCCCAAATTATCCTCAAAACCATCCCAAAATTATCCTCAAAATATCCCAAAATATCCCAAAAACCACCCCAAAATCATCCTACAAATATCCCAAAAATCATCCCAGTCCATGGTGTGACCCTCCTGGGGGAACATCCCATCATTAGCCCCAAATTAGCCCAAATTATCCCAAACACTACCCCAAAACCAGCCCAAAACTACCCCAAAATATCCCAAAAATACCCCAAAAATCACCCCCAAAAATATCCCAAAATTACCCCAAAAACCATATCAAAAACTATCCCAAAATCATCCTCAAAATATCCCAAAAATCATCCCAGTGCTGTAATCCTCCTGGGGGGAACATCCCATCATTAGCCCCAAATTAGCCTAAAAACCATCCCAAAAATATCTCAAAATATCCCAAAAACCGTATCAAAAACCATCCCAAAAACCATCCCAAAACTATCCCAAAATATCCCAAAATTACCCCAAAAATCACCGCAAAAATATCCCAAAAATCATATAAAAAACCATTACAAAATCATCCTAAAAACCATCCCAAAAATATCCCAAAATATCCCAAAATTACCCCAGGAACCATCCCAAAAATATCCCCAAATTACCCCAAAAATCACCCCCAAAAAGATCCCAAAATATCCCAAAAACCATTTCAAAAACCACCCCAAAATCATCCTAAAAACCATCCCAAAAACCATCCCAAAATCATCCTCAATATATTACTAAAATATCCCAAAAATATCCCAAAAATGTCCCAAAAATATCCCAAAAATATCCCAAAAATATCCCAAAAATATCCCAAAAATGTCCCAAAAATGTCCCAAAATTATCCAAAAATGTCCCAGAACCCATCCCAAAAAAAAATCCAAAAATATCCCAAAAACCCCCCTAAAAAATCCCAAAAATATCACAAAAGCCACCCCAAAAATATAAAAAATATATCCCAAAAACCATCCAAAAAATATCCCAAAACCATCCCAAAATTATCCCAAAAACATCCCAAAAATGTCCCAAAATTATCTCCAATATTATCCCAAAAACATCCCCAAAAATATCCAAAACCATCCCAAAACCTCCCCAAAACTCCCCAAATTCCCCCAAAATCCCCTCAGGACACCCCAAAGCCCCCCCAAAATCCCCTCAGGACACCCCAAAACCCCAAAATCCCCTCAGGACACCCCAAACCCCCATAAATCCCCTCAGGACACCCCAAACCCCCAGAGCCCCCAAAACCCCAAAATCCCCTGAACTCCCCCAAAGCACCCAAAACACCCTAAAACCCCCAAAATCCTCTCAGGACACCCCAAAGCCCCCCAAAATCCCTTCAGGACACCCCAAAACCCTCCCAAAATCCCCTCAGAACACCCCCAAACCCCCCCAAAATCCTCTCAGGACACCCCCAAACCCCCCCAAAATCCCCTCAGGACACCCCCCAAACCCCCCCAAAATCCCTTCAGGACACCCCAAACCCCCAAAATCCCCTCAAGGACACCCCCAAACCCCCCCAAAATCCCCTCAGGACACCCCAAAACCCTCCCAAAATCCCCTCAGAACACCCCCAAACCCCCCAGAGCCCCCCAAAACCCCCCAAATTCCCCCCCAGACCCACCTCGATGTCGAAGTCGACCTCCCCCGGCTCCCGCACCCGGTTGGGGTCAGAGCAGGGCTTGGCCCGGGGCAGCTTCCGGGGGAGCCCTGGGGACCCCAAAAACGGGTCAGGGGGACCCCAAAAACGGGTCGGGGTACCCCAAAAATGGATCGGGGGGACCCCAAAAACGGGTCAGGGGGGAGCCCAAAATGGGTCAGGGGGGACCCTAAAATGGGTCAGGGGGGAGCCCAAAAATGGGCCGGGGGGGAGCCCAAAATTGGGCCGGGGGAACCTAAAATGGGTCAGGGGGACCCCAAAAATGGGCCGGGGGAGCCCAAAAAATGGACCAGGGGACCCCAAAATGGGCTGGGGGGGGGGATCCTCAAAAATGGGTCAGGGGGGACCCAAAAAAGGGGCCAGGGGGGACCCCAAAAACGGGTCAGGGGGAGCCCAAAATGGGTCAGGGGGGACCCCAAAAATGGGCCGGGGGACCCCAAAAGTGGGATTTGGGTCAGGGGGGACCCCAAAAATGGGTCAGGGGGGACCCCAAAAATGGACCGGGGGGGAACCCAAAAACAGGTCAGGGGGCCCAAAATGGGTCAGGGGGGGACCCCAAAAACGTGTCAGGGGAGACCCCAAAAACAGGTCAGGGGGACCCCAAAATGGGCCAGGGGAGCCCAAAAATGGGTCAGGGGGGACCCCAAAATGGGCCAGGGGGGACCCCAAAATGGGTCAGGGGGGAGCCCAAAAATGGGTCAGGGGGGAGCCCAAAAATGGGCCGGGGGGGAGCCCAAAAACGGGTCAGGGGGGAGCCCAAAATGGGTCAGGGGGGACCCCAAAAACAGGTCAGGGGACCCAAAGACAGGTCAGGGGGACCTAAAATGGGTCAGGGGAGCCCAAAATGGGTTGGGGACCCAAAATGGGTCAGGGGGGACCCCAAAATGGGCCAGGGGAGCCCAAAAATGGGTCAGGGGAGACCCCAAAAATGGACCGGGGGGGAACCCAAAAATGGGTCAGGGGTACCCCAAAAACGGGTCAGGGGACCCCAAAAACAGGTCAGGGGGACCCCAAAAACGGGTCAGGGGGACCCCAAAATGGGTCAGGGAAGACCCCAAAAATGGACCGGGGGGGAACCCAAAAACGGGTCAGGGGGACCTCAAAAATGGGTCAGGGGGACCCCAAAATGGGTCAGGGGGGACCCCAAAAACAGGTCAGGGGGACCCCAAAAACGGGTCAGGGGGAACCCTAAAATGGGTCAGGGGGGACCCCAAAAATGGGCCAGGGGGGACCCCAAAAATGGGTCAGGGGTACCCCAAAATGGGTCAGGGGAGACCCCAAAAATGGGTCAGGGGGGACCCCAAAATTGGGGTTGGGGTCAGGGGGGGACCCCAAAATTGGGATTGAGGGGGTACCTTGAAAATGGGATTGGGAGGGGAACCTCGAAATTGGGTAGGGGGGGACACTGAAAATGGGGGGTTTGGGGGGAACACCCCAAAAATGGGGGGTTTGGGGGGAACACCCCAAAAATGGGGGGTTTGAGGGGAACACCCCAAAAATGGGGGGTTTGAGGGGTTGGGGCTGGTTTGGGGTCAGGTTTGGGGCGGGTTTTGGGGATTGGAGCCGATTTTGGGGTGTTTGGGGGCCATTTTGGGGTGTTTTGGAGTGTTTTTGGGGATATCATGGGGTGTTTTCAGGGTGTTTTTGGGGCTGTTTTAGGGTGTTTTTGGAGGATATTTTAGAGTGTTTTTGGGGTGTTTTTCAGATATTTTAGGCTGTTTTGGGGGATATTTTGGGGTATTTTGGGGGATATTTTGGGGATATTTTGGAGATATTTAAAGGATATTTTGGGGTGTTTTTAGGTGTTTTTTGGGGTACCCACGGGGCAGACAGCACTGGTGTTTTTAGAGGATATTTTGGGGTGTCTCTGCAGGATATTTTGGGGTGTTTTTGGGGATATTTTGGGCTGTTTTTGGGGGATATTTTGGGCTGTTTTTGGGGATATTTTGGGCTGTTTTTGAGGCTATTCTGGGGATATTTTGGGCTGTTTTGGGGGATATTTTGGGCTGTTTTTGGAGGTTATTTTGGAGATATTTTGTGGCTATTTGGGGCTGGTTTTGGGGTGTTTGGGGCTGTTTTTGGGGTGTTTTGGGGCTGTTTTTGAAGGTTATTTTGGGGATATTTTGTGGCTATTTGGGGCTGTTTTTGGGGTGTTTGGGGCTGTTTTTGGGGTGTTTGGGGCTGTTTTTGGGGTGTTTGGGGCTGTTTTTGGAGGTTATTTTGGGCTGTTTTTGGGGATATTTTGGGCTGTTTTTGGAGGTTATTTTGGGGTGTTTTTGGGGATATTTTGTGGCTATTTGGGGCTGTTTTTGGGGTGTTTGGGGCTGTTTTTGGGGTGCTTTGGGCTGTTTTTGGGGTGTTTGGGGCTGTTTTTGGGGTGTTTGGGGTGTTTTTGGGGTGCTGTGGGGTGTTTTTGGGGTGCTATGAGGCTGTTTTTGGGGTGCTGTGGGGTGTTTTTGGGGTGCTGTGGGGTGTTTTTGGGGTGCTATGAGGCTGTTTTTGGGGTGCTTTGGGGCTGTTTTTGGGGTGTTTGGGGCTGTTTTTGGGGTGTTTTGGGGCTGTTTTTGGGGTGTTTGGTGCTGTTTTTGGGGTGTTTGGGGCTGTTTTGGGGGTGTTTGGGCTGTTTTGGGGTGTTTGGGGCTGTTTTTGTGGCTATTTGGGGCTGTTTTTATGGTGTTTGGGGCTGTTTTTGGGGTGTTTGGGGCTGTTTTTGGGTTGTTTGGGGCTGTTTTGGGGTGTTTGGGGCTGTTTTGGGGTGTTTTGGGGCTGTTTTTGGGGTGTTTGGGGCTGTTTCTGGGGTGTTTTGGGCTATTTTTGGAGGTTATTTTGGGCTGTTTTTGGGGATATTTTGAGGTGGTTTTGGAGGTTATTTTGGGGATATTTTGTGGCTATTTGGGGCTGTTTTTGGGGTGGTTTGGGGCTGTTTTTGGGGTGCTTTGGGGTGTTTGGGGCTGTTTTTGGGGTGGTTTGGGGCTGTTTTTGGGGTGGTTTGGGGTGTTTGGGGCTGTTTTTGGGGTGGTTTGGGGCTGTTTTTGGGGTGTTTGGGGCTGTTTTTGGGGTGTTTGTGGCTATTTTGGGCTGTTTGAGGCTGTTTTTGGGGTGCTTTGGGGTGTTTGGGGTGTTTTTGGGGTGTTTGGGGCAGTTTTTGGGGTGTTTGGGGGCTGTTTTTGGGGTGTCTGGGTCTGTTTTGGGGTGTTTGGGCTGTTTTGGGGGATATTTTGGGCTGTTTTTGGAGGCTATTTTGGGGATATTTTGTGGCTATTTGGGGCTGGTTTTGGGGTGTTTTTGGGGTGTTTTGGGCTGTTTTTGGTGTGTTTGGGGCTGTTTTTGGGGTGCTTTGGGGCTGTTTTGTGGCTATTTGGGGCTGTTTTTGGGGTGTCTGGGGCTGTTTTTGGGGTGTTTGGGGTGTTTTTGGGGTGTTTTTGGGGTACCCACGGGGCAGGCGGCGCGGGCCCCGCCGCGGGGGGGTCTCGTCGATCTGCAGCTCCTCCTCCGAGTCCAGGTCCAGGGGGGAGCTGGGGGGGGAGCAGGGGGGGGAGGGGCGGGGCCGGGACCCCCAGAGCCCCCCGGGGCGGCTGCGGCGGGGCCTGCGGGGGAGGGGCGTCAGGGCACCCCCAAAATCCAGCCCTGCACCCCCAAAATCCATCCCTGCACCCCCAAAATCCATCCTGGACCCCAAACCCAGCCCTGAACCCCAAACCCAGCCCTGAACCCCAAAATCCATCCTGGATCCCCTGCACCCCAAAATCCATCCCTGAACCCCCAAAATCCATCCCTGAACCCCAAACTCAGCCCTGAACCCCCAAAATCCATCCTGGACCCCCAAAATCCATCCTGCACCCCAAACTCAGCCCTGAACCCCAAAATCTACCCCTGACCCCCCAAAATCCATCCCTGAACCCCAAACGCAGCCCTGAACCCCAAAATCCATTCCTGATCCCCAAAATCCATCCTGGATCCCTGCACCCCAAAACTCAGCCCTGACCCCAAAATCCATCTCTGAACCCCAAAATCCATTCTGAACCCCAAAATCCATCCTGCACCCCAAACTCAGCCCTGAACCCCCAAAATCCATCCTGGACCCCCAAAATCCATCCTGCACCCCAAACTCAGCCCTGAACCCCAAAATCCATCCCTGGACCCCCAAAATCCATCCCTGAAACCCCAAAATCCATCCTGGATCCCCTGCACCCCAAAACTCAGCCCTGACCCCCAAAATCCATCTCTGAACCCCCAAAATCCATTCTGAACCCCAAAATCCATCCTGCACCCCAAACTCAGCCCTGAACCCCAAACCCAGCCCTGAACCCCAAAATCTACCCCTGACCCCCCAAAATCCATCCTGGATCCCCAAAATCCATCCTGGACACCCCCGACCCCCAGGCCCCACTGACCCCCAAACCAGCCCAGAACCTCCCAGGCCCCCAATCCACCCCCAAAACCACCCCAGGACCCCCCAAACCCCTCTGGGACCCCCAAATTCTCCCTGAGCCCCCAAATCCCCCAGCCCCCAAATTCTCTCTGAGCCCCCAAATCCCTCCCTGAGACCCCAAATCCCTCCCAGGCCCCCAAATCCCTCCCAGCCCCCAAATCCCTCTGGGACCCCCAAATCCCCCAGCCCCCCAAATTCTCCCTGAGCCCCCATCCCCAGGCCTCACCGAGCCCCCGTTTGCCAGCAGCGTTTGGGGTCCCCCTCAGAGTCGGGGTCCGTCTCCTCCGGGCTGGAGCTGGGGGTCAACCTGGGGGCCCCGAGAGTCAGGGGGACCCCAAATCCACCCCCATTCCCAGCGTGCCCCAGTCCCTCCCCAGTGCCCCCAGTCCCTCCCAGTGCCCCCAGTTCCCCCAGTTCCTCCCAGTGCCCCCCAGCTCCCCCAATCCCTCCCCAGTTCCCCAATCCCTCCCCAGTGCCCCCAGTCCCTCCCAGTGCCCCCAGTCCCTCCCCAATCCCTCCCCAGTGCCCCCAGTCCCTCCCAGTGCCCCCAGTTCCTCCCAGTGCCCCCAGTTCCCCCATTCCCAGCGTGCCCCAGTCCCTCCCAGTGCCCCCAGTTCCCCCAATCCCTCCCCAGTGCCCCCAGTGCCCCCAGTTCCCCCAATCCCTCCCCAGTGCCCCCAGTTCCTCCCAGTGCCCCCAGTCCCTCCCAGTGCCCCCCAGTCCCTCCCAGTGCCCCCAGTCCTCCCAGTGCCCCCCAGTCCCTCCCAGTGCCCCCAATCCCTCCCAGTCCCTCCCCAATCCCTCCCAGTGCCCCCAATCCCTTCCAGTGCCCCCAATCCCTCCCAGTTCCCCCAGTTCCTCCCAGTATCCCCCCAGCCCCTCCCAGTGCCCCCAGTGCCCCCAGTCCCTCCCCAGTGCCCCCCAGTCTCTCCCAGTCCCTCCCCAGTGCCCCCACTTTCTCCCAATTCTCCCAGTGCCCCCTCAGAGTCCCCCATTTCCTCCCAGTGCCCCCAGTTCCTCCCATTTCTCCCAGTTGCTCCCAGTGCCCCCAGTCCCTCCCCAGTCTCTCCCAGTTCCTCCCCAGTGCCCCCAGTCTCTCCCAGTTCCTCCCCAGTGCCCCCACAGCCTCTCCCAGTCCCTCCCCAGTGCTCCCCCAGTCCCCTCCAGCCCCTCCCAGTATCCCCCAGTTCCTCCCAGCAACCCCCAGTCCATCCCAGTGCCCCCAGCCCCTCCCCAGTCCCTCCCAGTATCCTCCCAGTTCCTCCCAGTGCCCCTCAGCCCCGCACCAGCCCCACCCCAATCCTCCCCATTTACTCCCAGTCCTTCCCAGTATCCCCCCAGTCCCTCCCAGTTCTCCCAGTCCCCCTCACCTCCTCCTCCTCCTCGGGGGGTCCCAGTTGGGGGCTGTTCTGGGGGGGTTTGCGGGGCCCCCCCTTTTTGGGGACCCCCCAGGGGGGCCCGAAGGGGGTCCCCGACATCCCAGTGCTCTGCTGGAACAGCTCCTGCCGAGGGCTCCAGTCACTCCCAGTATGCACCAGTATGCACCAGTATGGTCCAAACCTCCTCAGTGCCCCTCCCAGTGCCCTCCCAGTCACTCCCAGTATGCACCAGTATGCACCAGTATGGTCCAAACCTCCTCAGTGCCCCTCCCAGTGCCCCCCAGTCACTCCCAGTATGGACCAGTATGGCCCAATAACCCCAAAACCTCTCCAAAATCCCTCCCAGTAACCCTCTGTCACTCCCAGTCAATCCCAGTAATCCCCAAACATCCTCAAAACTCCTCCCAGTGTCCCCCCAGTCACTCCCAGTATGGACCAGTAACCCCAAAACCCCCCAAAATCCCTCCCAGTAACCCCCTGTCATTCCCAGTCAATC
This sequence comes from Muscicapa striata striata, assembly GCA_030060385.1. Taxonomy (NCBI): domain Eukaryota; kingdom Metazoa; phylum Chordata; class Aves; order Passeriformes; family Muscicapidae; genus Muscicapa; species Muscicapa striata. The sequence goes on from JAREIS010001042.1 coordinate 14,793, forward strand.
CCAGTATGGACCAGTAATCCCCAAACATCCTCAAAACCCCTCCCAGTGCCCCCCAGTCACTTCCAGTATGGACCAGTATGGCCCAATAACCCCAAAACCTCCTCAAAACCCCTCCAAGTGCCCACCCAGTATGGACCAGTATGGCCCAGACCTCCTCAAAATCTCTCCCAGTGCCCCCAGTCACTCCCAGTATGGACCAGTATGGCCCAAAACCTCTCCAAAATCCCTCCCAGTGCCCCCCAGTCACTCCCAGTGCCCCTCCATTCTCCCCAGTCCCTTCCAGTGCCCCCCCAGTCTCTCCCAGTAACCCCAAACCCCCTCCCAGTCCCCCCCTAGTCTATCCCAGTCACTCCCAGTCACTCCCAGTGCCCCCCCCAGTGCCCCCCCAGTCCATCCCAGTCTCTCCCAGTCCCCCAGTCCATCCCAGTCTCTCCCAGTAACCCCAAAACCCCTCCCAATCCTCCCCCACTCCATCCCAGTCCATCCCAGTGCCCTCCCAGTCACTCCCAGTCTCTCCCAGTCCCCCATTCCATCCCAGTGCCCTCCCAGTCACTCCCAGTCCATCCCAGTCTCTCCCAGTCCCTCCCCAGTCCATCCCAGTGCCCTCCCAGTCCCCCAGTCCATCCCAGTGCCCTCCCAGTCTCTCCCAGTCCCCCCCATTCCATCCCAGTGCCCTCCCATACACTCCCAGTCCATCCCAGTATCTCCCAGTCCCTCCCCAGTCCATCCCAGTCTCTCCCAGTCCCTCCCCAGTCCATCCCAGTGCCCTCCCAGTCCATCCCAGTGCCCTCCCAGTCACTGCCTGTCCATCCCAGTCTCTCCCAGTCCCCCATTCCATCCCAGTGCCCTCCCAGTCCATCCCAGTGCCCTCCCAGTCCATCCCAGTGCTCCCAGTTCACCTCAGCCAGCCGGATCTCCCTGCCCAGCTCCTTCACCAGCTGCCCGGGCCGCACGGTCTCGGGGATCTCCTGCTCGTGCTCGGCCAGGACCTGGGGGGGAGAGGGGGTTCAGCTGGGGGGACCCCAAAATCCAGCCCCAAAAATGAACCCCCAAAATCCAGCCCCAAAAATGAACCCCGAAAATGAACCCCAAAAATGAACCCCAAAAATGAACCCAAAAAATGAACCCAAAAATGAACCCAAAAATGAACCCAAAAATGAACCCCAAAATGAACCCCAAAAATGAACCCCGAAAATGAACCCCAAAAAACCAGCCCCAAAAATGAACCCCCAAAAATGAACCCCAAAAATGAACCCCAAAATGAACCCAAAAATGAACCCCAAAATGAACCCCAAAAACCAGCCCCAAAAATGAACCCCAAAAATGAACCCCGAAAATGAACCCCAAAAATGAACCCCCAAAAATGAACCCCCAAAAACCAGCCCCAAAAATGAACCCCAAAAATGAACCCCCAAAATGAACCCCCAAAAATGAACCCCAAAAATGAACCCCAAAAATGAACCCCAAAAATTAACCCAAAAATGAACCCCCAAAAATGAACCCAAAAAATGAACCCAAAAAACCTCCCCCCAAAAACCAACCCCAAAAATGAACCCCAAAAAACGAACCCAAATAACCAACCCCCAAAACCAACCCCAAAAACCGACCCCGAAACCTCCCCCAAAAAAAAAAAAAAAACCAACCCCAAAATATTCCCCAAAATCCCCCAGACCCCCAAAACCCCTCGGGGCCCCAAAAATCCACTTGGAACCACCCAAATCCCCCTGAGCCCCTCCAAATTCCACCTGAGCCCCAAATCCCCCTGAACCCCCAAAACCCCTCGGCCCCCCAAAATCCCTCAGGAACCCCCAAAACCCCTTTGGAACAACCCAAATCCCCTGACCCCCAAAATTCCCCCAAAACCCCTCAGGAACCCCCCAAAACCCCTTTGGGACCTCTCCCAAATCCCCCCTGAACCCCCCAAAACCCCTCGGGGCCCCCCCAAATTCCCCAGATCCCCCCCAAAAATCCCTCGGGAACCCCCCAAAATCCACTTGGAATCACCCCAAATCCCCAGGAGCTCCCCAAAATCCCCCTGAGCCCCCAAATCCCCTTGAGCCCCCAAAATCCCTCGGGCATCCCCCAAAACCCCTTTGGAACCCCAAATCCCCCTGAGCCCCCAAATTCCACCTGAACCCCCAAAATCCCCCAGACCCCCAAAACCCTCTGGAACCTCTCCCAAATCCCTCCTGAGCCCCCAAACTCCCCTGAACTGCCCCAGAACCCCTCGAGGCCCCCCCAAGATCCATTTGGAACCACCCAAATCCCCCTGAGCCCCCAAATCCCCCTTGAGCCCCCAAATCCCCCTTGAGCCCCCAAATCCCCCAGACCCCCAAATCACTCGGGAACCCCCAAAACCCATTTGGAACCACCCAAATTCCCCTGAGCCCCCAAACCCCCGGGCCCCCAAAACCCCTTGGGACCCCCAAAATCCATCTGGAACCACCCAAATCCCCCTGAGCCCCTCCAAATTCCACCTGAACCCCCCAAAACCCCCCGGGGCCCCCCCCAAACTCCCTGAGCCCCCAAAACCCCTTGGGACCCCCAAAATCCATTTGGAACCACCCAAATCCCCCTGAGCTCCTCCAAATCCCCCTGACCCCCCAAATCCCTCAGGAACACCCCAAAATCCCTCAGGAACCGCTTCAAACCCCTTTGGAACCACCCAAATCCCCCTGAGCCCCAAAATCCTCGAGGTCCCCAAGATCCATTTGGAACCACCCAAATCCTCCTGAGCCCCCAAATGCCCCCTGAGCCCCCAAACCCCTCGGGGCACCCCAAAATCCCTCAGGAACCCCCAAAACCCCTTGGAACCACTCCCAAATCCCCCTGAAGCCCCCAAAACCCCTCGGGAACCCCAAAATCCATCTGGAACCACCCAAATTCCCCCCAGGCCCCCCCAAACCCCCGGGGGCCCCCCCAAATCTGACCTCCCTGCGTGTCCAGGCGCGGAAGGCGCCGGTGAGGGCGCGCGCCCCCAGCACCAGGTACGCCGCGGGGTGCCGGCGGTTCTCCCGCAGCCCTGCACCCCAAAAACACCCCCCAGACACCCCAACAACACCCCAACAACAACAACACCCCTCAGCTGGGCTGGCAGCCACGGGGGCACCCCGAAACCGCCATCCTGATACCCCCAAAATCGGGATGGGGAGCAGGAAATCAATGCGGGAGCCACGGGGACTCCCCAAAATGGGGATGGGAAATTCAGGGGTACCCCAAATTTAGGATAGGAACCATAGGGGTACCCCAAAATTCCCAAATTTAGGATAGGAACTACAGGGGAACCCCAAAATTTCCAAATTTAGGATAGGAAGCACAGGGGTACCCCAAAATCAGAATCCAGACACCCCAAAATTGGGATGGGAAACTCAGGGACACCCCAAATTTAGGATGGGAACCAACAGGGGAACCCCAAAATCAGCATCCAGACACCCCAAAATTGGGATGGGAAACTCAGGGGTACCCCAAAATTCCCCAATTTAGGATAGGAACCACAAGGGTACCCCAAAATCAGCATCCAGACACCCCAAAATCGGGATGGGGAGCAGGAAATCAATGTGGGAGCCACAGGGACTCCCCAAAATCAGGATGGGAAATTCAGGGATATCCCAAAATTCCCAAATTTAGGATAGGACCTACAGGGGTACCCCAAAATTCCCAAATTTAGGATAGGAACTACAGGGGTACCCCAAAATTCCCAAATTTAGGATAGGAACCAACAAGGGTACCCCAAAATCCCCAAATTTAGGATAGGAACCAACAAGGGTACCCCAAAATCCCCAAATTTAGGATAGGAACTACAGGGGAACCCCAAAATCCCCAAATTTAGGATAGGAACTACAGGGGAACCCCAAAATTCCCAAATTTAGGATAGGAACTACAGGGGTACCCCAAAATTCCCAAATTTAGGATAGGAACCATAGGGGTACCCCAAAATTCCCAAATTTAGGATAGGAACTACAGGGGAACCCCAAAATTCCCAAATTTAGGATAGGAACCAACAAGGGTACCCCAAAATTCCCAAATTTAGGATAGGAACTACAGGGGTACCCCAAAATTCCCAAATTTAGGATAGGAACTACAGGGGAACCCCAAAATTCCCAAATTTAGGATAGGAACTACAGGGGTACCCCAAAATTCCCAAATTTAGGATAGGACCTACAGGGGTACCCAAAATTCCCAAATTTAGGATAGGAACTACAGGGGTACCCCAAAATTCCCAAATTTAGGATAGGAACTACAGGGGTACCCCAAAATTCCCAAATTTAGGATAGGAACTACAGGGGTACCCCAAAATTCCCAAATTTAGGATAGGAACTACAGGGGTACCCAAAATTGCCAAATTTAGGATAGGAACTACAGGGGTACCCTGAAATTCCCAAATTTAGGATAGGAAGCACAGGGGTACCCCAAAATTCCCAAATTTAGGATAGGAAGCACAGGGGTACCCCAAAATCAGAATCCAGATGCCCCAAAATTGGGATGGGAAACTCAGGGGTACCCCAAAATTCCCAAATTTAGGATAGGAACCAAGAAGGGAACCCCAAAATCAGCATCCAGACACCCCAAAATCGGGATGGGGAGCAGGAAATCCATGTGGGAGCCACAGGGACTCCCCAAAATCAGGATGGGAAATTCAGGGGTACCCCAAAATTCCCAAATTTAGGATAGGAACTACAGGGGTACCCCAAAATTCCCAAGTTTAGGATAGGAACCACAGGGGAACCCCAAAATCAGCATCCAGACACCCCAAAATCAGGATGGGATCACCCCCAACCCTCTCAGGGGGAGTTTGGGGATCCCCAACCCCCCTCCAGTTGGGTTTAACCCCCCCCAGGTGTGTTTGGAGCCCCTCAAGCTGGGTTTAACCTCCTCCAGTTGGGTTTAACCCCCTCCCAGGTGTGTTTGGAGCCCCTCAAGCTGGGTTTAACCCCCCTCCAGCTGGGTTTAACCCCCCTCCAGATGGGTTTAACCCCCCCCAGGTGTGTTTGGAGCCCCTCAGGCTGGGTTTAACCCCCTCCAGGTGTGGTTTAACCCCCCAGGTGTGTTTGGAGCCCCTCAAGCTGGGTTTAACCCCCCCTAGTTGGGTTTAACACCCTCCCAGATGTGTTTGAAGACCCTTAAGCTGGGTTTAACCCCCTCCAGTTGGGTTTAACCCCCCCCAGGTGTGTTTGGAGCCCCTCAAGCTGGGTTTAACCCCCCCTAGTTGGGTTTAACCCCCCTCCAGTTGGGTTTAACCCCCTCAAGCTGGGTTTAACCCCCCTCCAGTTGGGTTTAACCCCCTCAAGCTGGGTTTAACCCCCCCCCAGGTGTGGTTTAACCCCCCCCAGGTGTGGTTTAACCCCCCCAGGTGTGTTTGGAGCCCCTCAGGCTGGGTTTAACCCCCCCTAGGTGTGGTTTAACCCCCCCCCAGGTGTAGTTTAATCCCCCCCAGCCCCCCAGGAGGGGCACCCACCTCGGAAGGTGTCGAGCAGGTGCCTCCCCACGTACCAGCAGATGGTCTCAAAGTTGGGGAACTTGGCCAGGTCGGGGGTGTTGAGGCGGCGCTGCAGCTCGTACGCCCTGGGGGGGGATTTTGGGGGGGTCAGGGGGGGATTTGGGGGGGTTTGGAGGGGTTTGGGGGGGGTTCATGGGCACCCCACAGCAACCTGCACCCCAAAATTGTTCTGTGGTCTCACCTAAAGTGAGCCAAAATCCCCAAATTCTCACCCAAAATCATCCTCAAAAATGCTTCCATAGCCCCCAAAAGGCACCTCAAAGTCCCAAAAACGCCCCCAAAACTTTCAAAACCCCCAAAGATGATCCCAAAACCCAAAAATCTTCCCAAAGTACCCAAAAAGCACCTCAAAGTCCCAAAAACGCCCCCAGAATTTTCAAAACCACCAAACTCTCCCCAAAGATTCTCCCAAAACCCCAAAAATCTTTTCAAAGTCCCCAAAAGGGACCCTCAAAGTCCCAAAAACGCCCCCAAAACTTTCAAAACCCCCAAAGTCTCCCCAAAGATGTCCCCAAAAATCTTTCCAGTCCCTAAAAGGGACCCTCAAAGTCCCCCAAACTCCCCAAAAACGCCCCCAAAACTTTCAAAACCCCCAAAGATGATCCCAAAACCCCAAAAACCTTTCCAAAGTCCCCAAAAGGCACCTCAAAGTCCCAAAAACGCCCCCAAAACTTTCAAAACCCCAAATTCTCCCCAAAGATTCTCCCAAAACCCCAAAAATCTTCCCAAAGTCCCCAAAAGGCACCTCAAAATCCCAAAACGCCCAAAACTTTCAAAACCCCAAACTCCCCCAAAGATTCTCCCAAAACCCCAAAAATCTTTCCAGTCCCTAAAAGGGACCCTCAAAGTCCCCCCAAACTCCCCAAAACGCCCCAAAACTTTTCAAAACCCCCAAAGATGATCCCAAAACCCCAAAAACCTTTCCCAAGTCCCCAAAAGCCTCTCCAAGCCCTCCCAAACTCCCCCAAACCCAAAAACTCTTCCCAAAGATGCCCCAAATCCCAAAATCCCATCCAAAGCCCCTCCCTGCATCCCCAAACTGCTCCAAAGACACCCCCAAAACCTTTCCAAGGCCCCCAAACCCCCCAAAACCCCAAAACTCTCCCCAAAGACACCCCCAAAACCTTTTCAAGATCCCCAAACTCCTCCAAGCCCCCAAAACCTTCTCAAGATCCCCAAACTGCCCTCAAACACCCCAAAACCTTTTCAAGACCCCCAAACTCTCCCCAAAGCCCCTCCCAACCTCTCAAAACCACCCCCAAAACCCCAAAACGCTCCCACAGCCTCCAAAAGGGACCCCAAAGTCCCCCAAAACCTTCCCAAGCCCCCAAACTCCCCAAAGACACCCCCAAACTCCCCCAAAACCTTTCCAAGCCCCCAAAATTCCCCGTCAAACCCTTCCCAAGTCCCCCCAAGTCCCCCCAAACTCTCCCAAAGACACCCCCAAAACCTTTTGAAAACCCCCAAACTCCCCCCCAAAACCTTTCCAAGACCCCCAAGCAGCCCCAAAACCTTTCCAAGCCCCCCAAAACCCCAAAAACATCCCCCAAGCCTCTCCAAGTCCCCCAAACTCCTCCAAAGACACCCCCAAAACTTTTGAAAACCCCAAACTCCCCCAACCTTTCCAAGACCCCAAACTCCCCCTCAAACCCTTTCCAAGCCCCCCAAGTCCCCCAAACTCCCCAAAGACACCCCCCAAAACTTTTGAAACCCCAAACTCCCCAAACAGCCCCAAAACCCTTCCAAGCCCCCCAAAACCCCAAAAACATCCCCCAAGCCTCTCCAAGTCCCCCAAACTCCTCCAAAGACACCCCCAAAAACTTTTGAAAATCCCCAAACTCCCCCAAACTTTTCCAAGCCCCCAAACTCCCCCAAAACCTTCTGAAAACCCCCAAACTCCCCAAACCTTTCCAAGACCCCAAACTCCCCCAAAACCTTTCCAAGCCCCCCAAGTCCCCCAAACTCCTCCAAAGACACCCCCAAAACCTTTTGAAAACCCCAAACTCCCCCAAACAGCCCTAAACCTTTCCAAGCCCCCCAAGTCCCCCAAACTCCTCCAGACTCCCCCAAAACCTTTTGAAAACCCCCAAACTCCCCAAAACTTTTCCAAGCCCCCAAACTCCCCCCAAAACTTTTGAAAACCCCCAAACTCCCCCAAACCTTTCCAAGACCCCAAACTCCCCAAACCCTTTCCAAGACCCCAAGTCCCCAAAGACACCCCAAAAACCTTGAAAACCCCCAAACTCCCCCAAACTTTTCCAAGCCCCCAAACTCCCCAAAACCTTCTGAAAATCCCCAAACTCACCCCCAAACCTTTCCAAGCCCCCAAACTCCCCTCAAACCCTTCCCAAGCCCCAAGTCCCCCAAACTCCCCCAAAGACACCCCCAAAAACTTTTGAAAACCCCCAAACTCCCCCAAAGAGCCCCAAACCTTCCAAGCCCCCCAAACTCCCCTCAAACCCTTTCCAAGCCCCCAAGTCCCCCAAACTCCTCCAGACTCCCCCAAAAACTTTGAAACCCCCAAACTCCCCCAAAACCTTCTGAAAATCCCCAAACTCACCCCCAAACCTTTCCAAGCCCCCAAATTCCCCGTCAAACCCTTTCCAAGTCCCCCCCAAACTCCTCCAAAGACACCCCCAAAACCTTTTGAAAACCCCAAACTCCCCCAAAACCTTTCCAAGCCCCCAAACTCCCCAAAACCTTTTGAAAACCCCAAACTCACCCCCAAACCTTTCCAAGCCCCCAAATTCCCGTCAAACCCTTTCCAAGACCCCCAAGTCCCCCAAAGACACCCCAAAACCTTTGAAAACCCCAAACTCCCCCAAACCTTTCCAAGCCCCCTAAACACCCCCACCCCCAAGCCCCCAGCCCCCAGCCCCCCAGCCCCCACCCACCGGAGCTGCATGCCGATGTTGAGGCTGTGCAGGAAGTGCCCCCAAAGGCCAGAGAGTCCACGGGGGGGAACTGGGAACACTGGGAACACTGGGAGCACTGGGGTGAGCACGGCGTGGATCCAGCCTGGGGAGAGAAACAGACTGGGAGCACTGGGAGCACTGGAAGCACTGGGAACAGGGACACTGGGAACACTGGGAGCACTGGGGGAACTGGGGTCAGCACGGCGGATCCAGCCTGGGAGAGAAGAAACCAGAGGAAACTGGGACACTGGGAGCACTGGGGGAACTGGGGTGAGTACCGGCGTGGATCCAGCCTGGGAGAGAAAATAAAACTGGGAGTATGGGGTGAGCACGGGGGAACGTGTGATCCAGCCTGGGAGAGAAACAGTGGGAACACTGGGAGAACTGGGAGCACTGGGGGGAATTGGGAAACAAACTGGGAGAACTGGGAATACTGGGGGAACACTGGGAGCACTGGGATCCAGCCTGGGGAGAGAAACAGACTCAGCATGGCGTGGATCCAGCCGGGATGGGGAGAGAAAATAAACTGGGAACACTGGGAGCACTGGGAGCACTGGGAACACTGGGAACACTGGGAACACTGGGGGAACTGGGGTGAGCACGGCGTGGATCCAGCCTGGGGAGAGAAAATAAACTGGGAACACTGGGAACACTGGGAGCACTGGGAACACTGGGAACACTGGGGGAACTGGGGTGAGCACAGCGTGGATCCAGCCTGGGGAGAGAAACAAACTGGGAGCACTGGGAACACTGGGGGAACTGGGGTGAGCACGGCGTGGATCCAGCCTGGGGAGAGAAAATAAACTGGGAGCACTGGGAACACTGGGAGAACTGGGAACACTGGGGGAACTGGGGTGAGCACGGCGTGGATCCAGCCTGGGGAGAGAAAATAAACTGGGAGCACTGGGAGCACTGGGAACACTGGGGGAACTGGGAACACTGGGAGCACTGGGGGAACTGGGGTGAGCATGGCGTGGATCCAGCCTGGGGAGAGAAACAAACTGGGAGCACTGGGAACACTGGGAGCACTGGGGCAACTGGGGTGAGCACGGCGTGGATCCAGCCTGGGAGAGAAAATAAACTGGGAACACTGGGAACACTGGGAAACTGGGGGAACTGGGGTGAGCAGGCGTGGGATCCAGCCTGGGGAGAGAAAATAAACTGGGAGCACTGGGGCACTGGGAGCACTGGGAACACTGGGAACACTGGGAGCACTGGGAAACTGGGGTGTGGCACACCTGTGGGGGTGACACTGGGGTGCAGGTGACACTGGGGGCTCTGTCCCTGGCACAGGTGGCACAGGTGACACTGGGGGTTTTGGGCTCTGTTTGACACAGGTGACACTCTGGGGTCTGGCCCAGGTGACACTGGGGGCTCTGTCCCTGGCCCAGGTGACACTGGGGGTGCCACCCTCACCTGTGGGGATGAAGAGGTCTGGCCCTGGCCCAGGTGACACTGGGGGCTCTGTCCCTGGCACAGGTGACACAGGTGACACTGGGGGTGTGTTTGGGGTCTGGCACAGGTGACTCTGGGGGCTCTGTCCCTGTCCCAGGTGACACTGGGGGCTCTGTCCCTGGCCCAGGTGGCACAGGTGACACTGGGGTTTTTTTTGGGCTCTGTCCCTGGCACAGGTGACACTGGGAGCTCTGTCCCTGTCCCAGGTGACACTGGGGTGCCACCCTCACCTGTGGGGATGAAGAGGGTCTGGCCCTGGCACAGGTGACACTGGGGGCTCTGTCCCTGGCACAGGTGACACAGGTGACACTGGGGGTGTGTTTGGGCTCTGTCCCTGGCCCAGGTGACACTGGGGGTGCCACCCTCACCTGTGGGGATGAAGAGGGACTGGCCCTGGCCCAGGTGACACTGGGGGCTCTGTCCCTGGCACAGATGACACAGGTGACACTGGGGGCTCTGTCCCTGGCACAGGTGGCACAGGTGACACTGGGGGTGTGTTTGGGTCTGGCACAGGTGACACTGGGGGCTCTGTCCCTGGCACAGGTGACACTGGGGGTGCCACCCTCACCTGTGGGGACAAAGAGGGACTGGCCCTGGCCCAGGTGACACTGGGGGCTCTGTCCCTGGCACAGGTGGCACAGGTGACACTGGGGGTTTTTTTGGTCTCTGTCCCTGTCCCAGGTGACACTGGGGGCTCTGTCCCTGGCACAGGTGGCACAGGTGACACTGGGGTTTTTTTTTGGGCTCTGTCCCTGGCACAGGTGACACTGGGAGCTCTGTCCCTGGCACAGGTGACACTAGGGGTGTGTTTGGGCTCTGTCCCTGTCCCAGGTGACACTGGGGGTGCCACCCTCACCTGTGGGGATGAAGAGGGACTGGCCCTGGCCCAGGTGACACTGGGGGCTCTGTCCCTGGCACAGGTGACACAGGTGACACTGGGGGTGTGCTTGGGGTCTGGCACAGGTGACACTGGGGGCTCTGTCCCTGGCCCAGGTGACACTGGGGGTGCCACCCTCACCTGTGGGGATGAAGAGGGTCTGGCCCTGGCACAGGTGACACTGGGGGCTCTGTCCCTGGCACAGGTGACACAGGTGACACTGGGGGCTCTGTCCCTGGCACAGGTGGCACAGGTGACACTGGGGGTTCTTTTGGTCTCTGTCCCTGTCCCAGGTGACACTGGGGGTTTTTTTGGTCTCTGTCCCTGGCCCAGGTGACACTGGGGGCTCTGTCCCTGTCCCAGGTGACACTGGGGGTGCCACCCTCACCTGTGGGGATGAAGAGGGTCTGGCCCTGGCGCAGGTGACACTGGGGGCTCTGTCCCTGGCACAGGTGACACAGGTGACACTGGGGGTGTGCTTGGGGTCTGGCACAGGTGACACTGGGGGCTCTGTCCCTGGCACAGGTGACACAGGTGACACTGGGGGTGTGTTTGGGGTCTGGCACAGGTGACACTGGGGGCTCTGTCCCTGGCCCAGGTGACACTGGGGGTGCCACCCTCACCTGTGGGGATGAAGAGGGACTGGCCCTGGCCCAGGTGACACTGGGGGCTCTGTCCCTGGCACAGGTGACACAGGTGACACTGGGGGTGTGTTTGGGGTCTGGCCCAGGTGACACTGGGGGCTCTGTCCCTGGCACAGGTGACACAGGTGACACTGGGGGCTCTGTCCCTGGCCCAGGTGACACTGGGGGTGCCACCCTCACCTGTGGGGATGAAGAGGGTCTGGCCCTGGCGCAGGTGGCACCGGAAGCACCGATCCACCTGGTCCCCAAAGAAGAGCTCGGGCTGGTTCCGGGAGCTGCTCCAGGCCTCGAACAGAGCCAGGTTGGCGGCAGAGGGACGGGCCAGGTAAAAAATCTGCTCACCCTGGGGACAGAGGGGACAGGTGAGGGACAGGTGAGGGACAGGTAACAGATCTGCTCACCCTGGGGGCACAGGGGACAGGTGAGAGGGAGACAGGGCAGGTAATGGGTAGGAGAAAGGACAAATGAGAGATGGGGTTTGGGACAGGTGAGAGATGGGGTTTTAGGAAAGGTAAGAGATAGGACAGTGGGACAGGTGAGAGGTGGGGTTTGGGACAGGTGAGAGTTGGGGTTTGGGACAGGTGAGAGATGGGGTTTTAGGAAAGGTAAGAGATAGGACAGTGGGACAGGTGAGAGTTGGGGTTTGGGACAGGTGAGAGATAGGGTTTGGGACAGGTGAGAGATGGGACAGACAAACAGGTGAGAGATGGGGTTTTAGGAAAGGTAAGAGATAGGACAGTGGGACAGGTGAGAGATGGGGTTTGGGACAGGTGAGAGATGGGGTTTGGGGCAGGTGAGAGATGGGGTTTGGGGCAGGTGAGAGATGGGGTTTGGGGCAGGTGAGAGGTGAGGTTTGGGGCAGGTGAGAGATGGGGTTTGGGACAGGTGAGAGATGGGGTTTGGGGCAGGTGAGAGATGGGGTTTGGGACAGGTGAGAGATGGGGTTTGGGGCAGGTGAGAGGTGAGGTTTGGGACAGGTGAGAGATGGGGTTTGGGGCAGGTGAGAGATGGGGTTTGGGACAGGTGAGAGATGGGGTTTGGGGCAGGTGAGAGGTGAGGTTTGGGACAGGTGAGAGATGGGGTTTGGGACAGGTGAGAGATGGGGTTTGGGACAGGTGAGAGATGGGGTTTGGGACAGGTGAGAGGTGGGGTTTGGGACAGGTGAGAGATGGGAACTGAGACAAGTAAGGCACAGGTGTAAAGTGAGAGAGGGGGCAGGTGAGAGCTGAGATATGACACAGGTGATCTGGGACAGGTAAGGGACCCCCCAGTACCCTGAGCACGTGGTGCCAGGCAGAGGTGCCCCCGCAGTCGATGTGGAAATTGCTGTAGCCCAAAACCCCCAGCCCCAATTCCCCAAAAACCCCCAATTCCCCCAAAAACACCCCAAATCCCCTCTAACCCCCAAATCCCCCAAACCCCTCGAGGAGCCCCCCCAGTACCCTGAGCACGTGGTGCCAGACCAAGGCACCCCCACAGTCGATGTGGAAGTCACCGTAGCCCAAAACCCCCAGCCCCAATTCCCCCAAAATCCTGTCTAAACCCCCCAAATCCCCTCTAAAACCCCCCAAATCCCCCCCAAACCCCTCGAGGACCCCCCAGTACCCTAAACACGTGGTGCCAGGCCGAGGCACCCCACAGTCGATGTGGAAGTCACCGTAGCCCAAAACCCCCAGCCCCAATTCCCCAAATCCCCTCTAAACCCCCCAATTCCCCCAAAAACCCCCAAATCCCCTCTAACCCCCAAATCCCCCAAACCCCTCGAGGAGCCCCAGTACCCTGAGCACGTGGTGCCAGGCCGAGGTGCCCCCGCAGTCGATGTGGAAGTCCCACACACCCCCAGCCCCAATTGCCCCAAATCCCCTCTAAGTCCCCCAAATCCCCTCTAAAACCCCCAAATCCTCTAACCCCCAAATCCCCCAAACCCCTCGAGGAGCCCCCAGTACCCTGAGCACGTGGTGCCAGGCCGAGTGCCCCCGCAGTCGATGTGGAAGTCCCACACACCCCCAGCCCCAATTCCCCCAAAATCCCCTCTAAACCCCCAAACCCCTCTAAAACCCCCAAATCCCTTCTCATTTCCCCAAAAACCCCCAAATCCCCTTGCAGAACCCCCAGTACCCTGAGCACGTGGTGCCAGACCAAGGCACCCCACAGTCGATGTGGAAGTCATTCCAACCATCCTCGAGGACCCCCAGTACCTGAGCACGTGGTGCCAGGCCGAGTGCCCCACAGTCGATGTGGAAGTCCTGTAGCCCAAAACCCCAGCCCCAATTCCCCAAAAACTCCCCAAAAATCTCCCCTAACCCCCAAATCCCCCAAACCCCTCGAGGAGCCCCCCCAGTACCCTGAGCACGTGGTGCCAGGCCGAGGTGCCCCCGCAGTCGATGTGGAAGTCGCTGTAGCCCAAAACCCCCAGCCCCAATTCCCCAAAAACCCCAAATCCCTCTAAACCCCAAATCCCCCAGACCCCGGAGGAGCCCCCCAGTACCCTGAGCACGTGGTGCCAGGCCGAGGTGCCCCCACAGTCGATGTGGAAGTCGCTGTAGCTGCCTGGGCCCCAGCAGACAGAATTTCTGACGCTCGGCCGCTCTCAAGGCGACTCCCCCGGCCACAGGTTCTCCACCCACGAGCTTTCGAGACGATCCGGAAGTCTGCACCAGGTTGGACAGCCTGGGGCACCCAAAAATGGGGGTCAGGGGCTGCAGGACCCCTGAGGCAGGGGGACAGCAGGGGGGAGAGGGGTGTTTGGTAGGGGGGGATGGGGAGGGGCAGGAGCTGGGATTTTGGGGAGGAGATGGGAATTTGGGGGTTTTGCGGGGAGAGGATCTGGGATTTTGGGGGTTCTGGGGGAGAGAATCTGGGATTTTGGAGGTTTTGGGGATGATCTGGGATTTTGGGGGTTCTGGGGGCAAGATCTGGGATTTTGGGGGTTCTGGGGGGCAAGACTGGGATTTTGGGGGTTCTGGGGGTCACACCTGGGATTGGGGTTCTGGGGGAGGAGGATCTGGGATTTTTGGGGTTTTTGTGGGAGGATCTGGGATTTTTTGGGGGTTTTTTGGGGATGATCTGGGATTTTGGGGGTTCTGGGGGGAGAGGATCTGGGATTTTGGGGAGGATCTGGGATTTTGGGGGTTTTGGGGGGAGGATTTGGGATTTTGGGGGTTCTGGGGGAGAGAGGATGGGGATTTTGGGGGTTCTGGGGGAGAGGATCTGGGATTTTGGGGAGAATCTGGGGGAGGGATCTTGGTTTGGGAGGATCTGGGATTTTGGGGTTCTGGTGGAGAAGGTCTGGGATTTTGGGGTTCTGGGGAGAAGATCTGGGATTTTGGGGAGATCTGGAATTTTGGGGTTTGGGGGAGGATCTGGGATTTTGGGGTTCTGGGGGAGCGATCTGGGATTTTTGGGAGAGGATCTGGGATTTTGGGGGTTCTGGGGGGAGAGAATCTGGGATTTTGGGGGTTTTGGGGGGAGGATCTGGGATTTTGGGGGTTCTTGGTGGGACTGGGAGCACTGGAAGGGACCAAGAAGGAATTGGAAGTTACTGGAAAGGCACTGGGAAGGAATTGGGAGTTACTGAGAAGGAACTGGGAGAGACTGGGAAGGAACTGGGAGAGACTGGGAAGGAACTGGGAGCACTGGGTGGTACTGGGAGTAACGGGACTGGAGAGGGACTGGGAGCACTGGGAGTCACTGGGAAGGCACTGGGAAGGAACTGGAACTGGGAGTTACTGAGAAGGAAACTGGTTTGCACTGGCAACTGGAAGGAACTGGTTTGGCATTGAGTTACTGGGAGTTCTGGGAGCACTGGAAGGAACCGAACTACCAAGAACTGGGAGAGAACTGTAAAGGAACGAGAGAACTGGGAAGGAACTGGTTTGTACTGGGAGTTACTGGGAAGGAACTGGGGGTTACTGGGAAGGAACTGGTTTGCACTGGGAGTTACTGGGAGAGCCTGGGAAGGAACTGAGGGTTACTGGGAGGGACTGGCAAGGAACTGGGAGTAACTGGGACCACTGGGTGGCACTGGGAGGGACTGGGAGTTGCTGGGAGCACTGGGAGGGACCAGGAAGGAACTGGGAGTTACTGGGAAGGAAACTGGTTTGCACTGGGAGTTACTGGGAAGGAACTGGGAGCTACTGGGAGTTACTGGGAAGGAACTGGGAGTTACTGGGAGTTACTGGGAAGGAACTGGGGGGGCACTGGGAGTTACTGGGAAGGAACTGGGAGTTACTGGGAGTTACTGGGAAGGAAGTGTGGGGGCACTGGGAAGGAACTGGTGTGCACTGGGAGTTACTGGGAAGAAACTGGGAGTTACTGTGAGTTACTGGGAAGGAACTGGGGGAGCACTGGGAGTTACTGGGAAGGGACGGGGAGTTACTGGGAGTTAGTGGGAAGGAACTGGGAGTTCCTGGGAAGGAACTGGGAGTTACTGGGAAGGAACTGGGAGTTACTGGGAGTTACTGGGAAGGAACTGGGAGTTACTGGGAAGGAACTGGGAAGGAACTGGGAGTTCCTGGGAAGGAACTGGGAAGGAACTGGGAGTTCCTGGGAAGGAACTGGGAGTTACTGGGAGTTAGTGGGAAGGAACTGGGAGTTACTGGGAGTTAGTGGGAAGGAACTGGGAAGGAACTGGGAGTTACTGGGAAGGAACTGGGAAGGAACTGGGAGTTACTGGGAAGGAACTGGGGGGGCACTGGGAGTTACTGGGAAGGAATGGGGAGTTACTGGGAGTTACTGGGAAGGAACTGGGAGTTACTGGGAGTTACTGGGAAGGAATGGGGAGTTACTGGGAGTTCCTGGGAAGGAAGTGTGGGGGCACTGGGCAGGAACTGGTGCGCACTGGTGTGCACTGGTGCGCACTGGTGCCCCGGGACTCACCGCGTGTCCGAGAACTCGAGGCCGGTGACGCTGAGCGCGCGCTCGCGCCGGGGCCCCGCCAGGTACGACACGAAATCGCCGAGACGCATCCGCAGCTCGGCCTGGCGGCCGGTGTCCAGCACGGGCACCACCTTGTCAGCCCCTGCGCCCCAAAATATCCCTCAGCACCCCAAAAACACACTGAGCACCCCAAAAACACCCCTGTGAGACCTGCGTCCAGCACGGGCACCACCTTGTCAGCCCCTGAACCCCAAAAACACCCCAAAAACACACTGAGCACCCCAAAAATAACCCCTAAATATCCTCAGGTGTGCCCTGTCCAGCACGGGCACCACCCTTGTCAGCCCCTGAACCTCAAAATATCCTCAGCACCCAAAAAACAGCACCCCAAAAATAACCCCAAAATATCCTCAGGAGTCTTTGTCCAGCACGGGCAACCACCTGTCAGCCCCTGCACCCCAAAAATATCCTCAGCACCCCAAAAACAATTCTGAGCACCCTAAAATACCCCTGTGAGCCCTTATCATCCAGCACGGGCACCACTCTGTCAGCCCTCATACCAAAAACTCACTGGAGCACCCTAAAAACACCCCAAAATAACCCTGAAAATATCCCTGTGAGCCCCAAGGTCCAGCACGGGCACCACCTTGTCAGCCCTGCGCCCCAAAATGTCCCTCAGCACCCCAAAAACATCCCTGAGCACCCCAAAAATAACCCCAAAATATCCCTGAGCCCCACGTCCAGCACGGGCACCACCTTGTCAGCCCCTGCACCCCAAAAACACCCCAAAAACACACTGAGCACCCCAAAAACACCCCAAAAATAACCCTGAAAATATCCCTGTGTGCCCCGCGTCCAGCACGGGCACCACCTTGTCAGCACCTGAACCCCAAAAAGCACCCCCAAAACACACTGAGCACCCCAAAAACACACTGAGCACCCCAAAAATAACCCCAAAATATCCCTGTGAACCCCGTGTCCAGCACGGGCACCACCTTGTCAGCCCCTGAACCCCAAAAACACCCCAAAAACACACTGAGCACCCCAAAAATAACCCCAAAATATCCCTGTGAGCCCCACGTCCAGCACGGGCACCACCTTGTCAGCCCCTGCGCCCCAAAAACACCCCAAAAACACACTGAGCACCCCAAAAACACACTGAGCACCCCAAAAACACCCCAAAAATAACCCTGAAAATACCCCTGTGAGCCCAGCGTCCAGCACGGGCACCACCTTGTCAGCACCTGCACCCCGAACACGGACTGAGCACCCCAAAAACACCCCAAAAACATCCCTGTGAGCCCAAATGGGGATCCAATGTGGGATCCCCCTGACACCCCCAGAGCCCCCAAACGCCCCTGGGACACCCCCAAAAGCCCCCAAACCCCCCAGCACTGACCCACGTGGTGCAGCACGTGGTGGAGGGTGAAGCTGGCCGGGGGCAGGGTCATGCCCCCCCAAAAAACCACCCCAAAAACCACCCCAAAAGCCCCCCAACCCCCCCCAGCACTGACCCACGTGGTGCAGCACGTCGTGGAGGGTGAAGCTGGCCGGAGGCAGGGCCCCCCCCAAAAAACCACCCCAAATGCCCCCCAAACCCCCCCAAAAGCCCCCCAAAACCCCCCCAAAAGCCCCCCAAAACCCCCCCAAATGCCCCAGCCCCAGCACTGACCCACGTGGTGCAGCACGTCGCGGGGGGTGAAGCTGGCCGGGGGCAGGGTCATGCCCAGCCCCTCGTGCCGGGACACCAGGATGGGCACGCTGAAGCTGTTCTCCTCCAGGTACTCCACGGTCAGCTGCGCCCCGCTCGGCCGCAGCAGCACCTCGTCCGCACTGCAGGGGAGTGACCACAGTGACCGGTGAGCACCAGAGTGACCACAGTGACCAGAGTGACCGGTGAGCACCAGAGTGACCACAGTGACCGGTGAGCACCAGAGTGACCAGAGTGACCGGTGAGCACCAGAGTGACCAGAGTGACCGGTGCAATCTCCTCCAGGTACTCCACGGTCAGCTGGGCACCACTCGGCCGCAGCAGCACCTCGTCCGCACTGCAGGGGAGTGACCAGAGGGACCAATGAACACCAGAGTGACCAGAGTGACCGGTGCGGTCTCCTCCAGGTACTCCACGGTCAGCTGGGCCCCGCTCGGCCGCAGCAGCACCTCGTCCGCACTGCAGGGGAGTGACCAGAGGGACCAATGAACACCAGAGTGACCAGAGTGACCGGTGCGGTTTCCTCCAGGTGCTCCACAGTCAGCTGGGCACCACTCGGCCGCAGCAGCACCTCGTCTGCACTGGGAATGACCAGTGAACACCAGAATGACCAGAGTGACCACCATCATCCAGGAGTGACTAGAGAGCACCAGAGTGACCAGTGCAGCCACCTCAGAGTGACCAGCATAGCCTCCAGTAGCAACCAGCATCCACCTTGCAATGACCAGTGCACCCAGGAGTGACCGGTGTACCCCAGGAGTGGCCAGTGCACCCCACAGTGACCAGCACAGCCCAGGAGTGACCAGCACACACACCTCAGCGTGACCAGTGCACACCTTGCAGTGACCAGTGCACATCCAGGAGTGACCAGTGTGCCCTAGAGTGACTGGCATCACCCAGGAATGACCAGCACACACCTTAGAGTGACTGGTGCACCCCTGGAGTGACCAGTGCAGCCACCTCAGAGTGACCGCTGCACCCCAGAATGACTGGCATCACCCAGGAGTGACCAGTGCACCTCAGACTGACCGGTGCAACCACACTGGCGTGACTGGTGCACCTCGGGGTGACCGGTGCACACACCTCGGAGTGACCGGTGCACACACCTCGGAGTGACCAGTGCAACCACATTGGAGTGACCGGCACAGCTCAGAGTAACCAGTGCACCTCAGAGTGACTGGCATCACCCAGGAGCGACCAATGCACCTCAAAGTGACCAGTGCAACCACATTGGAGTGACTGGTGCACCTCAGAGTGACCGGTGCACACACCTCGGAGTGACCGGCATCACCCAGCAGCGACCAGCGCCCCCCAGAGTGAGCAGTGCCCCCCAGAGTGACCAGTGCCCCCCAGAGTGACCGGTGCCCCCCAGAGTGACCGGTGCCCCCCAGAGTGACCGGTGCCCCCCAGAGTGACCAGCGCCCCCAGAGTGACCGGCGCCCCCCAGAGTGACCGGCGCCCCGCAGAGTGACCGGCGCCCCGCAGAGTGACCGGCGCCCCCCAGAGTGACCGGTGCCCGCCAGAGTGACCGGCGCCCCCCAGAGTGACCAGCGCCCCGCAGAGTGACCGGTGCCCCCAGAGTGACCGGCGCCCCGCAGAGTGACCGGTGCCCCCTCACCTGGGGAAGGTGCGGCCCCGCAGCTCGCGGATGAACTGGGCGCTGCCCGTGCGCGCCGGGCGGGCGGGGTCCTGCTCCGGGGCCTTGGCCGGGCCACGGCGGCGCTTCACTGCGGGGACACGGGGACAGCGCTGGGACGGGGACACAGGGACAAAGGGACAGCTCTGGGGACAGGGACAGCCAGGGACACGGGGACAGCCAGGGACAGGGACAGCCAGGGACATGGGGACAGCGCTGGGGACAGGGACAGCCAGGGACATGGGGACAGCCAGGGACACGGGGACAGCACTGAGGACAGGGACAGCCAGGGACACGGGGACAGCTCTGGGGACAGGGGACAGCCAGGGACATGGGGACAGCACTGGGGACAGGGACAGCCAGGGACACGGGGACAGCTCTGGGACATGGGGACAGCACTGGGGACAGGGACAGCCAGGGACACGGGGACAGCTCTGGGACGGGGACAGCCAGGGACATGGGGACAGCAGTGGGGACAGGGACATGGGGAGAGCTCTGGGACGGGACACGGGGACAGCAGTGGGGACAGGGACAGCCAGGGACAGCCAGGGACATGGGGACAGCACTGGGGACAGGAACAGCCAGGGACAGATGGACACAGATGGGGACAAGGACACAGGGACACACAGGGACAGAAGGACACAGGTGGAGACAGGCACAACCAGAAACACAAGGACAGAAGGACACAGATGGGGACACAAGGACATGGGTGGCAACAAGGACAACCAAGGACAGAGGAACAACCAGGGACACAAGGACACCCATGGACAGAGACACTCAGGGAGACAGGTGGGAACAAGAACACATAGAGGGACAGAGACACTCAGGGACACAGGTGGTGACATGGGGACACAGGGACACAGGTGGGGACAGGGACACGGGGACAGAGGGACAGGGGTGGGGACACAGGTGGTGACATGGGGACACAGGGACACAGGTGGGGACAGGGACACAGGGACAGAGGGGCATGGGTGGGGACATGGGGACACAGGTGGTGACATGTGGACACAGGGACAGAGGGACCCAGGAATGGAGGGGACACAGGAACCCACAGGGAATCAGGAATGGAGGGACACGGGGAGATGCACAGAGCAATGCACCCATCCCAGTCCCTCCCAGTCCCTCCCAGTCCCCCCAGTGCACTCACTGACAGAAGGCCCCCTGAGCACGGCGCACTGGGGGCAGTGGTACAGGTCGATCTCGGCCGCCGCCTCCTCCTCCACCCCCACGCAGCTGTGGGGACACCCCAGTAACTCCCAGTGCATCCCAGTAACCCCCAGTGCCTCCCCAGTAATCCCCAGACACCTCCCCAGTAACCCCCAGTGCATCCCAGTCTCCCCAGCCTGGTCCCAGCTCCCCCTAGCCCAGTCACAGTGCCTCCCAGTGCCCCCCAGTTTGGTGCCAGTGCCTCCCAGTCCAGTAACAGCCCTGTCCCAGTCCCCCCCATCCCAGTCCCAGTGCCTCCCAGTCCCCCACAACCCGCTCCCAGCCCCCCAGGTTCCCAGCCCTGTCCCAGTCCCCCAGCTGCGTCCCAGTGCCCCCCAGCCTGGTCCCAGTTCTGTCCCAGTTCCCCCAGCCCCATCCCAGTGCCCCTCCATCCCGCTCCCAGCACCCTCCAGTCCCCCCTATCCCGCTCCCAGCCCCGTCCCAGTCTCTCCCATCCCACTCCCAGTGCTCCCAACCCTGTCCCAGTCTCTCCCATCCCACTCCCAGCCCAGTCCCCTCCATCCCACTCCCAGTGCTCCCAGCCCAGTCCCAGTCCCCTCCATCCCAGTCCCCTCCATCCCAGTCCCAGTGCTCCCATCCCAGTCCCAGTCTCTCCCATCCCGCTCCCAGTGCTCCCAGCCCAGTCCCAGTGCTCCCAGCCCAGTCCCAGTCCCTCCCATCCCAGTCCCTCCCATCCCAGTCCCAGTCCCTCCCATCCCAGTCCCAGTGCTCCCAGCCCAGTCCCTCCCATCCCAGTCCCAGTCTCTCCCATCCCGCTCCCAGTGCTCCCAGCCCAGTCCCAGTCCCTCCCATCCCAGTCCCTGTCCCTCACATCCCACTCCCAGTGCTCCCAGCCCAGTCCCAGTCCCTCCCATCCCAGTCCCATTCCCCCCCATTCTGCTCCCAGTGCTCCCATCCCAGTCCCAGTCCCCCCCATCCCGCTCCCAGTCCCTCCCAGTCGCACCTGCCATGGAACCAGTCCTGGCAGCCGTCGCACTCGATCATGAAGCGGGTCACGTCGTAGGGCAGGCGGCACAGGCAGTACACGGGCACCGAGGCCATGGCCGGGCCCCCGGGGCGACCCCCGACCCGACCCGACCCTACGGAGCCCCGCGCGCGCCCCCGGCCCGGGACATCCGCGCGCCGGACCCCCCGAAATGCCCCTCAAAAAACTGCCTCAAAAAACCCCACAAAACACAGCCTCAAATAACCTCAAACTCCCCCAAAAAACTGCCTCAAAACCCACCAAAAACAGCCTCAAATAACCTCAAACCCCCCCCAAAAAAACTGCCTCAAAACCCCCAAAAAACAGCTTCAAACCCCCCCAAAATTAGCCTTAAAAAAAAACCAAAATCAGCCTCAAATCCCCCCCCAAATCAGCTTCAAAACACCTCAAATCAGCCTCAAAACCCCCCAAAATCAGCCTCAAAAAAATCCTCAGAACCCCCAAAATTAGCCTCTAAAACAGCCTAAAAGCCCCCCAAAATCAGCCTCAAAACCCCTCAAATCAGCCTCAAAAAATGCTCAAAACCAGCCTTAAAACCCCCCAAAATCAGCCTCAAAACAGCTTCAAAAACCCACCAGAAACAGCCTCAAAAGACACCCCAACCGCACGCCCCAAAAAACTCCCTCAAAAAAAGCCCCTCAGAAACGTCCCCCTAAAACACCCCCTTCAAAAATCGCATTAAAAAAAAAAAAAAAAAAGCAAAATCAATATTTCTGCTACTCCCCTAAAACCACCCCCAAAGCCCCCCCAAAACGCGGCTCGCGGAGGCCTCTGAGGGGAATTGGGGGTCACAACCTCCCCCAAAAAACCTGTACAGACCGGGGGCCCCCAAAGAGCCTGGGGAGAATTTAAATCCCCCCGAAGTATTTACGAAGGCCTGAGGGCTCCCCACAAGGTTCTAGAGGTGCTGGGAGACTCCTCCAAGGGTCACCAGGCCTCTGGGACCCCCTCCCGCGAGTTTACAGGGCCCAGAGGCCCCCAAAAATGCGCCCACAGGGTCCCCCTGCCCCACAGGGGCCTACAGCGTGTGGGGACCCCCAAAAGCGCCGCCGGGCCCGGGGTCCCCTCACAGCGTCCGTGGGGTCCCGGCCGCCTCCTCCCCCCGCGCTGTGGGATCCCCGAGACCCCCCAAAGACGCGCGGGACCCCCGAAAAGCTTTGAGGATCCCCCAAAAGCCCCCGACACCCCCTCAAGGCCGGCGGGACCCCCTCGAGGCCTGCGGGACGCCGCGAGGCCTGCGCCCCCCCCACCGCCACCTCCCGACTAGGCCGCAGCTCGCCCCGGCAAGGCCTGGCGCTTCTCGCGGCCGCTCCTCCGCCGCAGCCCGGTCGCCGCCGCCGCTGCCGACCCCGGGCCCGGTGCTGCCGCCGCCGCCGCGGCCTCTGCGCGCTCCGGGCCGCCCGGGAAAGTTTTATTCAAACGCGGAAACGGGAGGGAGAGGGCGGGGCCCGGGCGCCATTTTGACCGCGTCGCGCCGCCATCTTGGGAAGGGCGGGGGCGCCATTTTGGGGAGGACGAGACGCCCGCCCCTTGGGTGTGGGGGCGGGGGCCGCCATATTGGGCGTGGCGCCATTTTGAGTGTGGCGAGTCCGCCGCCATTTTGGGAGTGGCGCGCACCAGCCACGCTTTTATTTCTTAAATTTTAAGTCTTTTTTTTTTTTTTTTTTTTTTTTTTTTTTTTCGCGCTTTTAACAATTTCCCCGCAAACCAAACGCCCTCCCCACCCTCTCAAACAAGAACACCCGAGAATTCACCCCGAAACCTCGCTGGCTTGGTGAAGGGGTGAGGTAGATGAGCGGAAAAAACACGACAAAATGACCCAAAAATGGGCTGAGGGGAGGGGGAGAGGAGTGGGGGAGGGGTTGTTGCACCAGTAAGACCAGTATGGAGGGAGTGGGTCACCAGTAAACCCAGGACAGCCAGCTCCCCTCTGCTGTGCTCACATGAGGAAGAATTCCAGGCCTGTGAGAAGCTTTGGGTGAAAAATGGGAATTTTGGGGTGTTCAGAAAGTTGTGAGGGGAAAAAAAATCAGTTTTGGGATAATTGAGAGGTTTGGGTTCAACCCTTTGTGTTTTGGGGCAAAACGAGGCCTTTTGGGGGTCAAAAATTGGGATTTTGCTCCATGTGGGGAGAAAAAGATTAACAAGACCCAAAACCAAAAAGATTTTAGTGTGAAATGAGGAGATTTTGGGGATGGAAATTGGGGTGATATCCTGAGGGGAAGGGCAGGCCAAAAAAAATATATATTTTTGTGTAAAATGAGGAGATGTTGGGGATGGAAATTGGGGTGATATCCTGAGGGGAAGGGCAGGCACCAAAAGAGATTTTTGAGGTGAAATGATGGGATTTGGGGAGCAAAAAGTGGGGTAATGTTGTGGAAAAGGTAAAAAAAGGGGAGATAGGCTCAAAAAATGGGTTTTGGGGTGAAACAAGGCAATTTTGGGGCCAGAAAGTGGCATCACATTCAGGGGGTGTGAAAAAGAGGGGGAAGAAAGGCCACAAAAATGGGAGTTTTGGGGTGAAATGAGGTGATTTGGGGGATAAAAAATGGGGTCACCTCATGCAGAGGGGGAAAGGCCCAAAAAGGGGATTTTGGGGTGAAATGAGGGATTTGGGGCAGAAAATTGGGGTAGACAGGGCACAAAAAAAGGGGGATTTTGGGGTGAAACGAGAGGATTTTGGGCACCAGAAAGTGGGGTCACCTTGCAAAGGGGGAATGACCCACAAAAGGGCGTTTGGGGTAAAATACAGAGATTTTTGGGGTAAAAAAGGGGGAATTTGGGGTCAAAATGAGGTGGTTTTGGGGGGCAGAAATTGGGGAGGGGTCGACTGTCCTAAAAAGGGGATTTTGGGGGTGAATTGAGGCCAAAAAGTGAATTCAGCCCATGAGGGCTGAAAAAAAAGAGGAATTTTAGGGTAAAATAAGGCAATTTTGGGGCCAGAAAGAGGGGTCACACCACAGGACGTAAAAAATGAGAATTTTGGGGTGAAATTTTGGGTGGAATTTTGGGGTCTCCCAATGATGGGGGGGTGGGGTAAAACAAAGAGGTTTTGGGGTGAAACAAAGTGATTTGGGGGTTGGAAATTGGGGTTTTGACCCAAAATTGGGGGTTCAGGGTGTGGGGTCACTCGGCCCCAGGGGGGAGGGGGCTGCCCCCCCCTCGCAGGGCGGGTTTGGGGGGGGGCAGCTCCCCCCATTTTCGGGGGGTCCCGCGGGCGCCGCGCAGGGTGGAGACCCACGAGGAGGTGGCCTGGGGGAGGGGAGGGGGAAAAAATGGGGTTCAGGTTTTGGGGATCCCCCCCCAGACCCTCAAAAAGGGGGGGAAAGGTAACCCAAACCCCGAAAAGGTCCCCCAGACCCCCCAAAAAATGAGGGTAGGGACCCCCTAAACAGCAAAAAAAGGGAGTTCAGCCCATCCCAGCCCCCCCAAAATGGGGTAAAGACCCCCCAGCGCCCCAAAAAGAGGGTGCAAGTCCTCCAGCCCTCCCAAAAAATCCCCTCAGTCCTCTCAAAAAGCACCCCATGCCCCCCAAAAATGAGTTCCAGCTCCCTAAAATCAATCCCAGCCCCCCAAAAATCCCCTCAGCCCCCAAAATCAATCCCAGCCCCTCAAAAATCACTGCCCAGCCCCCAAAAATCCCCCAGCCCCCAAAAAGCACCCCATGCCCCCAAAATGAGTTCCAGCTCCCTAAAATCAATCCCAGTCCCCCAAAAATCCCCCAGCCCCAAAAACCCCCAGCCCCCAAAAATGGAGTAGAGCTCCCTAAAATCAATCCCAGCCCCCCAAAAAATCCCCCCAGCCCCCAAAAACCCCCCCAGCCCCTCAAAAAAGGAGTAGAGCTCCCTAAAATCAATCCCAGCCCCCCCAAAAATCCCCCAGCCCTCCCAAAATCCCCCCCAGCCCCTCAAAAATCACTGCCCAGCCCCCCAAAAATGGAGTAGAGCTCCCTAAAATCAATCCCAGCCCCCCCAAAAATCCCCCCCAGCCCCCCAACCTGGGCCCTGGCCGTGTCCTGGACCCACTCATCCACCAGCCGGTGCAGGTCGTCGGTGAAGAGCCCCTTTTTTGGGGGGGCCGGGGGTTTTGGGGGGCCTGGGGAGGGGGCTGAGGCCTCTGTGGGTGGGGGAGGGGAGGTTGGGAAAGGGGGGGAGCGCCCCCAAGGCTCACCTGCACCCCAAAATCCCCCTTTATACCCCCAAAATCCCTCTTTTGCCCCCAAAAATCCCCTCTCCTCCCCCCAAAATCCCCCTTTGCACCCCCAAATCCCTCCCTGCTTCCCAAAATCCCCCCTGCACCCCAAAATCTTCCCTTTGTACCACAAAATCCCCTCCCCACACCCCAAAATCCTCTGTCTGCCCCCCAAAATCCCCTCTTTTCCCTCCCAAAATTCCCTCATTGCTCCCCCAAATCCCCTTTGCCCCCAAAATCCCCTTTTCACACCCCAAAATCCCTTCTTTGTCCCTAAAATCCCCCTTTTTGTATCCCAAAATCCCCTCTTTGCACCCCACAAAATCCCTTTTACCCCCCAAAATCTCCTCCTTTCCCCCAAAATCCCCTCCCCGCACCCCAAAATCCCCCCTCTGCCCCCCAAAATCCTCTCTTTCCCACCCAAAAATCCCCCTTGGTACCCCAAAATCCTCTCTTTCTCACCCAAAATCCCCTTTTCACTTCCCAAAATCCCTCCCTGCTTCCCTAAACCTCCCCCTGCACCCCAAAATCTCCCCTTTGTACCCCAAAATCCCCTCCCCACACCCCAAAATCCTCCGTCTGCCCCCCAAAATCCCCTCTTTTCCCTCCCAAAATCCCCCCTTTGCCCCCCAAAATCCCTTCCCCCCTCCCCAAATCCCCCCTTAGCCCCCCCCAAACCTGTCAGGGCCACGCCCCGGCCCCTCCCTCGCGCCCGGGCCCCCCGAGGCCGCCGCGGGGACCCCCCGAGGCCGCGCTGGGGGGGGGTCCCGCCGCCCCCTCCCCATTTTGGGGGGTCCCCCCGGGCCTCTTTGAGGGCTCGGAGCCTCCCGTGCAGCTCCCGCAGCTCCCGGTCCTGCCGTGCCCGCAGCTCCAGAACCTCCTGGATGTGCCTGGGGGGGTCACGGGGGGTCCCCAAATCCTTCCTGGGACCCCAAAATCCTTCCCGGGACCCCCAAAAGCCTCCCCAAATTTCCTCGGGACCCCCAAAACCCGCCCGGGACCCCCCAAATCCTCCCCCGGATTCCCCCCAGAGTCACAAGTGCAGCTCCAGAACCTCCTGAATGTGCCTGGGGGGTCACAGGGGTCCCCAAAATCCTTCCCGGAACCCCCAAAAACCTCCCCAAATTTCCCCGGGACCCCCAAAATCTTCTCAGGACCCCCATAACCCATCTGGATTGTCCCCCAGGAGTCACCAGTGCAGCTCCAGAACCTCCTGGATGTGCCTGGGGGGTCACAGGGGGTCCCCAAAATCCTTCCTGCGACCCCCAAAAACCTCCCCAAATTTCCTCGGGACCCCCAAAACCCGCCCGGGACCCCCAAATCCTCCCCCGGATTCCCCCCAGAGTCACCAGTGCAGCTCCAGAACTTCCTGAATTTGCCTGGGGGTCCGGGGGGTCCCCAAATCCTTCCCCGGGACCCCCAAAAACCTTCCTAGGACCCCTAAAAACCTCCCCAAATTTCCTCGGGACCCCCAAAATCTTCTCAGGACCCCCATAACCCATCTGGATTGTCCCCCAGGAGTCACCAGTGCAGCTCCAGAACTTCCTGGATGTGCCGGGGGGGTCACGGGGGGTCCCCAAATCCTTCCCGGGACCCCCAAAACCTCCCCAAATTTCCTCGGGACCCCCAAAACCCGCCCGGGACCCCCCAAAACCTCCCCCGGATTCCCCCCAGAGTCACCAGTGCAGCTCCAGCACCTCCTGGATGTGCCTGGGGGGTCACAGGGGTCCCCAAAATCCTTCCTGCGACCCCCAAAAACCTCCCCAAATTTCCTCGGGACCCCCAAAATCTTCTCAGGACCCCCATAACCCATCTGGATTGTCCCCCAGAGTCACAAGTGCAGCTCCAGAACCTCCTGGATGTGCCTGGGGGTCTGGGGGTCCCCAAATCCTTCCTGCGACCCTAAAAACCTCCCCAAATTTCCTCAGGACCCCAAAATCTTCTCAGGACCCCCAAAACCCTCCTGGATTCCCCCAGGAGTCACCAGTGCAGCTCCAGAACCTCCTGAATGTGCCTGGGGGGGCCGGGGGGGATCACGGGGGTCCCCAAATCCTTCCCCGGGACCCCCAAAAACCTTCCTAGGACCCCTAAAAACCTCCCCAAATTTCCTCGGGACCCCCAAAATCTTCTCAGGACCCCCATAACCCATCTGGATTGTCCCCCAGGAGTCACCAGTGCAGCTCCAGAACCTCCTGGATGTGCCTGGGGGGTCACGGGGGGTCCCCAAATCCTTCCCGGGACACCCAAAAACCTCCCCAAATTTCCTCGGGACCCCCAAAAACCCACCAGGGACCCCCCCAAAACCTCCCCCAGATTCCCCCAAGAGTCACCAGCGCAGCTCCAGCAGCTCCTGGATGTGCCTGGGGGGGTCATAGGGGGTCCCCGAATCCCCCCAAACCCCCCAAAATCTCCCAATGCTTCCCAAAACCCCCGAGACCCCCCCAAAAATCCCCCAAAACACCCCTGGGACCCCCAAAACCTCCCCAGGACCCTCAAACACCCCCACAAGGAGCTGCACTGGGGGCTCCTGGCACCTCCTGGATGTGCCTGGGGGGGATCACAGGGGTCACGGGGGGTCCCCAAATCTTTCCTGGGACCCTCCAAATCCACCCGGGACCCCAAAACCCGCCTGGGACCCCCCAAAACCTCCCCCGGATTCACCCAAGAGTCTCCAGCAGCTCCTGGATGTGTCTGGTGGGCTTCTGGGGGGTCCTGAATCCCTCAAACCCCTCAAAACCTCCCTGGGACCCCCAAAACCTCCCCGGGACCCCCCCCCCAAACCCCTCCAGGACCCCCCAAACCCCTCCAGGACCCCCCAAAAAAGCCCCTCGCTCACTTTTCCCGCAGCCGCCGCAGCTGCTCCCGCAGCGCCTCATCCTCGGGCTCCGAGTCCCCATCGCTGCTCAGGGGGGTCTCGGGGGACCCCGGGGGGAGCAGGGGGGCTCCGGGGGGGTGTGGGGGTCCCCCCAGCCCCCCACTCTCACTGCCCGAGCTGGGGCCCCCCCAATCGCCCTCGGCCTCGGGGGGCTCAGGGGGCGGCTGGGGAGGGACAGGGGGAGAAAGGGGTGACAGGAGATGGGGATGGGAGGGGTCTTGGGGGCATTTGGGGTCCCTGGGGCAGATTTTGGGGTCTCTGGGGTAGTGCTGAGGTTCCTGGGGAGGTTTGGGAGGGTCCCTGAGGCAGATTTTGGGGTCCTTGGGGCAGATTTTGAGGGTCTCTGGGGTAGTTCTGGAGTCCCTGGGGCAGTGTGGGCGGGTCCTGGGGCAGATTTGGGGTTTCCTTGACAGTTTGGGGGATCCTGGGACAGTTTTGGGGACCTTTGGGGCAGATTTGGGGTCCCTGGGGCAGTTTGGGGGTCTCTGGGGTAGTTCTGGGCTTCCTGGGGCAGATTTGGGGACTCTGGGGCAGTTTGGGGGGCTCCCTGAGGCACATTTGGGGGATCCCTGGAACAGTTTGGGGTTTCTGGAGCAGTTTGGGGGTCCCTGGGACAGTTTGGGGGTCTCAGGTGCACATTGGGTCCCTGTGGGTTTGGGGAGTCCCATGGGTGGTTTTGGGGTCCCTGTGGCACTTTGGGGGTCCCAGGTGGACACTGGGGGGTCCCTGTGGGTTTCTGAGGTGGTTTTGGGGTCCCTGGGGCAGATTTGGGGTCCCAAACACCCACCTGGAAGTGCCCTCGCCTTGGGGGGTCCCCGAGTTCCTCTGGCTCCTCTGTGGGACAGGGGATCAGTGGGGGGAAAATTGGGGTACAGGGGGAAATGGGGGGTACAGGGCGTGAAAATTGGGGTACAGGGGCGTGAAAATGGGGTACGGGGGGAAATGGGGGTACAGGGGGTGAAAATGGGAGTACAGGGGGTGAAAACGGGGTACGGGGGGAAATGGGGGTACAGGACAGAAATGGGGGTACAGGGGGGGAAATGGGGGTACAGGGGTGGGAAATGGGGGTACAGGGGGTGAAAATGGGGTACGGGGGGAAATGGCGGTACAGGGGGTGAAAATGGGGGTACAGGGGTGGGAAACGGGGTACAGGGTGGGCACAGATGGGATTTAGGGGTACATGGGGAGCACACAGACAGGATTTGGGGTACACAGGCTGTACACAGATGGGATTTGGGGTACACAGGCTGTACACAGATGGGATTTGGGGTACATGGCGAGCACACAGGCAGGATTTGGGGTACACAGGCCGTACACAGCCAGGATTTAAGGTTCCCCAGGGTTTTGGGGTCCCCCCGTACCTGTGTGGGGGTCCCCCCCGCCGTTGGGGGGGCGCAGGCGCCGGGCCCAGCTCTTGAGGCGGCGCCCCCAGCCCTTGCGGGGGCTGCGCAGGCGGGGACAGAGCCCCAGCGGGAACCCCGGGGACGGGGAACCGCCAGGAGCGGGCCGGGCGGGGGGCGCGGCCTGCGGGGACACCGAGGGGTTGGGATTGGGATTGGGGGTATGGGATATGGGATTGGGATACGGGACTGGGACAGAGCCCCAGTGGGAACCCCGGGGACGGGGAGCCCCCAGGCGGGGCGCAGCCTGTGGGGACACCGAGCGTGGGATATGGGATTGGGGTATGGGATTGGGATATGGGATATGGAATTGGGGTATGGGATATGGAATTGGGGTATGGGATATGGAATTGGGGTACAAGATTGGGTATATGGGATGTGGGAATGGGGTATGGGATTGGGGATTGGAGGTTTGGAGCCACCAGGCTCTTGGGGTTTTGGGTTTGGGGCACACTGACATCTTGAGGTTAAAGGGACATCAGGAGCGTGGGGGTTTGGGTTTAGGGTCATTGGGGGTCATCAAGGCCCTGGGGTCTTTGGGGCGTTGGGATTTGGGTTCAGGGACACCAAGCACTCAGGTTTTGGGGGACAGGGAGTTTGGGGTCGGGGACAATCATTCCTGGTCTTTGGGGAACAACAAGATCTTGGGGTTTGGGGGACGCCAAAATTCCGGGGATGGGGGGACACTGAGACCTGGGGACACTCACCTCTGCTCCCGGGGGCCCCTCCTGTCCCCAGGCACCGGTGACCACTGTCCCCAGTCCTTGGGGGTCACCTGGCTCTGGGGACACATCCGGCTCGGGGGGGTGGGGCACAGCCAGCCCTGCTTCCCCGGGTCCCTCCTGCCCCCCTGGGCCAGTGACTGTCCCCTGTCCCTGGGGGACACCCGGCTCTGTGTCCCCAGGCACCGGGGGCTCTCGGTGGCCATCGAGCTCCGCGGGTTTGGGGACAGCCACGTGCTCGGCAGATTTGGGGACAGCCACATCCGCCTGTCCAGGTCCCTGCTGCTGCCAAGGGCTGGGGACACCCAGCCCCAGCCCTTGGGGAGCCCCCAGATTTTGGGGTTCAGGGTTGATCCTCTCTGCTCCTGTGGCTTCAGCCGCCTCCTGGGGGCCGCTGACAGCTGTCCCCAAAGCTTGGGGGACACTCAGCTCCTCTGCTTTGGGGACAGCCAGCCCCTGTCCCTGGGGGACATCCGGGTCCTGGGCTTTGGGGACCCCCGGCTCCGGCCCCCCCGGCCCGTCCTGCTCTGGCACTCGGCTCTCGAGTGTCCCCTGGCCTTGGGGACCCCCCTGCGACGTCCCCAGAGATCTGCGGGTGGGGGGGGGACCCCCGGGGCCTGCAGGGAGGGGACACCCATCAGGGATGGGGTGACACCCCAAAGGGATATGGGGGTGACACCCCCAGCTCTGGGGGTGGTGGCAGCTCTGTGTCCCCTCCCAGCCCCTGGGGACAGGATGGGGGTGACATGCAGGTGCCACCCCCGCCCCGTGTCCCTGCCAGCCCCTGGGGACAGGATGGGGGTGCCAGCCCCGCCCCGTGTCCCTGCCAGCCCCTGGGGACAGGATGGGGGTGACATGCGGGTGCCAGCCCCGCCCCGTGTCCCTGCCAGCCCCTGGGGACAGGATGGGGGTGACATGCGGGTGCCACCCCCGCTCCGTGTCCCTGCCAGCCCCTGGGGACAGGACAGGGGTGACATGCGGGTGCCAGCCCCGCCCCGTGTCCCTGCCAGCCCCTGGGGACAGGATGGGGGTGACATGCGGGTGCCAGCCCCGCCCCGTGTCCCTGCCAGCCCCTGGGGACAGGACGGGGTGACATGCGGGTGCCAGCCCCGCCCCGTGTCCCTGCCAGCCCCTGGGGACAGGACGGGGGTGACATGCGGGTGCCACCCCCGCCCCGTGTCCCTGCCAGCCCCTGGGGACAGGACGGGGGTGACATGCGGGTGCCAGCCCCGCCCCGTGTCCCTGCCAGCCCCTGGGGACAGGACGGGGGTGACATGCGGGTGCCAGCCCCGCCCCGTGTCCCTGCCAGCCCCGGGCACGCACCGGTGGCCTCGCGGTTCCGGATGGTTCGGTTGATGCAGAACCTCCAGCGCCCCACGGGCGATGATTGGGGGGGGCCTTCCCCTGGTGGGGGGGGGAGGGGTCAGCGAATGGGGGGGCGACCCCAGCCCCCTCCCCTCCCCCCACTACTCACCCCCCGCTGGCGGCTCCAGGGGTCCCACCTGGGGGGAGACACATTTGGGGGGTCAGTGGGGGGGTCTGGGTGGGGAGGGGGGGGGAGGGGGGGGCGGGGGCAGCACCTGGGGGTCCGGGCCGGGGGTCCCGAGGATCCCCCGGGCCTGAGCCACGATGGCCTTGAGCTCCTCCACGAACTTGTCCCGCTCCCCCTCCAGCACAAAATTGTCCTCGACCTGTCGGGGGACACGGGTTGGGAGGGGGGACATGGGCTGGGGAAGGGGACATGGGCTGGGGAAGGGGACAGGGACTGGGGGGCACAGGGACACAGATTGGGAAGGGGTCATGGACTGGGGACACAGGGACACAGATTCGGGAGGGGGATGTGGGTTGAGGACACAGGGACACAGATTGGGGAGGGGTCATGGACTGGGGACACAGATTGGGGAGGGGGGACACGGGCTGGGGAAGGGGACAGGGACACAGATTGGGGAGGGGGGACATGGGCTGGGGAAGGGGACAGGGACTGGGGACACAGGGACACAGATTGGGGAGGGGGACATGGGCTGGGGACACAGGGACACAGATTGGGGAGGGGTCATGGACTGGGGACACAGATTGGGGAGGGGGACACAGGTTGGGAAGGGGGACATGTTTTGGGGGAGACACAGATTGAAGGGGGAGGACGTGGATCAGGGAAGGGGACATGGGTTGGGGACACGGACGGACACAGATTGGGGAGGGGGACACGGATTGAGGCAAGGGACTTGGATGGGAGATGGACACGGGCTGGGGACATGGGGACAGAGATTGGGGAAGGGGACATGGGTTGGGGAAGGGACAGAGATTGGGGACATGGGGACAGAGACTGGGGAAGGGGACAGACATTGGGAAAGGGGACATGGGTTGGGGACATGAGGACAGAGATTGGGGAAGGCGACATGGGCTGGGGACACGGGGACAAAGATTGAGGACACAAGGACAGGGATTGGGGAAGGGGACACGGGGACACAGCGGGGGGCTCGGGGGTCACCATGTAGCACGCGATGTCCTCGGGCGCGTCCCCATCCGCGTCAAACCTGAAGGTCACCATCTTGCTGTCGTGCGTCTCCAGCTGGCACTCCACCGTGTTGTCCCCAGCCGAGGACACCTGGGGAGGGGCGGTGACACTCGGTGCCGGTGCCACGCTGTCCCCAGGCCATGCCCCGGGCCCGGCCCCGCCCTGACCTGCAGCACGGTGAGCTGGAAGCGCGCAGAGCGCGGGCACGAGGGGCGGCGCTGCCGGGCGCGCGCGCCCCGGCGCCTCGGGGACATCGGGGACGCGCAGCAGGGGACGCGGCCTCGGCGGCCACCGCGGGCTCCTCGGGGCCAGGGGCAGCGGGGGGGGTGGCACTGGGGATGGTGGTGGCATCTCTGGGGCTGGTGACACCCCTGGGGCTGCTGGCATCCCCATGGCTGGTGGTGGCATCATAGGTGGAGCTGGCATCCCTTGGGCTGGTGGCACTCCTGGGGCTGGTGACATCCCCATGGCTGGTGGCACCATGGATGGTGGTGGCATCCCTTGGGCTGGTGGCACTCCTGGGGCTGGTGACATCCCCATGGCTGGTGGCACCATGGATGGTGGTGGCATCCCTTGGGTTGGTGGCACTCCTGGGGCTGGTGACATCCCCATGGCTGGTGGCACCATGGATGGTGGTGGCATCTCTGAGGCTGGTGGCACTCCTGGAGCTGGTGACACCCCCACAGCTGGTGGCATCACAGATGGAGGTGGCATCCCTTGGGCTGGTGGCATCATGGATGGAGGTGGCATCTCTGGGGCTGGTGACATCCCCATGGCTGGTGGCATCATGGACAGCGGTGGCACCCCCAGAGCCGGTGACATCCCCACTACTGGTGCCATCCCTGGAGCTGGTGACATCCCTGGCACCAGCTGTGGCTGCATGCTGGGGACTGCCTGTGGTGGCATTCCTTGGGCTGGTGGCATTCCTGGACCTGGTGGCATCCCAGGGTTTGGTGGCATTCCTGGACCTGGTGACATTCCAGGGCCTGGCTGCAGCTGCACCATGGGCACCAACTGTGGTGGCATCCCAGCTGGGGGTGGCACTGCTGGACAAGGTGGCATCCCCTGGGCTGGTGGCACCCCTGGAGCTGGTGTCACCCCCAGAGTTGGTGGCATTCCAGCTGTAGGTGGCATCCCCTGGGCTGGTGGCACTCCGGGAGCTGGTGTCACCCCCAGACTTGGTGGCATCCCCTGGGCTGGTGGCATCCCCTGGGCTGGTGGCATTCCAGCTGGAGGTGGCATTCCAGCTGGAGGTGCCACCCCCAGAGCTGGTGTCAGTCCTGGAGCTGGTGTCACCCCCAGAGCTGGTGGCATCCCCTGGGCTGGTGTCACCCCCAGAGCTGGTGTCACCCCCAGAGCTGGTGTCACCCCTGGAGCTGGTGTCACCCCTGGAGCTGGTGTCACCCCGGGAGCTGGTGGCATTCCAGCTGGAGGTGCCACCCCCGAGGCTGGTGTCCCCCCCGAGGCCGGTGTCACCGCAGCCAGAGCTGTCACCCCCTGCGCTGGTGTCCCCCCCCCAGCTGGCAGTGCCACTCCCGGTGCCACCCCCGGCCCCGGTGCCCCCGGTGCCACCTGTGGCTGTGTCCCCACTGCCACCGCCCCGCCCCCACAGCCCCAGGGGTCCCCCTCACGCCCCGCTGGCTCCGTGGTGGCTCCTGCAGTGCCATCCTCTGCTGTCCCCTCTGTCCCCTGCGTCACCTGCAGGACACAGGGCACTGCCAGGGAGGGGGTCTGGGCCCCCCAGGACCCCCCAGTGTGACAGAATCTTACCGGTGGTGGCACAGGGGGACAGCCCGTCCTGGGGTCCCTGCGGGTGTCCCCAGAGCTGCTCGGGGACATCTGGGGGGGGGGCACTGTCCGGGAGCCCCTCGGCTGTGGGGAGCAAGGGGGGGTCACTTGGGGGCAGCCTGGGGGACAAGGGGGCAGTTTGGGGGGGCTGGGGGCGGTTTTGGGGGACAAGGGGGCAGTTTTGGGGGCTGGGGGCAGTTTGGGGGACAAGGGGGCAGTTTGGGGGGCTGGGGGCAGTTTTGGGGACAAGGGGGCAGTTTTGGGGGGGCTGGGGGCGGTTTTGGGCGACAAGGGGGCAGTTTTGGGGGCTGGGGGCGGTTTTGGGCGACAAGGGGGCAGTTTTGGGGGCTGGGGGCGGTTTTGGGGGACAAGGGGGCAGTTTGGGGGGGCTGGGGGCGGTTTTGGGAGACAAGGGGGGCAGTTTTGGGGGGCTGGGGGCAGTTTTGGGGGCACTGGGGCCAGTTTTGGGGGACACTTTTGGGGGTCCAGGGGCAGTTTTGAGTGTCCAGGGCAGTTTTAGGGGACAGTTTTGGGTGTGCAGGGACATTTTTGGGTATCCAGGGGCAGTTTGGGGGGGCAGTTTTGGATATCCAGGGCCAGTTTTGGGGGCAGTTTTGGGTGTTCAGAGACAGTTTTGGGGAGCAATTGGGGACAGTTTTTGGTGTCCAGGGACAGTTTTGGGGAGCAATTTTGGGCACAGTTTTGATATCCATGGGCAGTTTTGGGGGCAGTTTTAAGGGACAATTTTGGGTGTCCAGGGACAGTTTTGGGGGGCAATTTTGGGTACCCAGGAGCGGTTTTGGAGAGTGTGTTTGGATATCCAGGGGCAGTTTTAGGGGACAGTTTTGGGTGTCCAGAGACAGTTTTGGGGAGCAATTTTGGGGGCAGT
Source organism: Muscicapa striata striata (assembly GCA_030060385.1). NCBI lineage: Eukaryota > Metazoa > Chordata > Aves > Passeriformes > Muscicapidae > Muscicapa > Muscicapa striata. Next base: position 50,998 of record JAREIS010001042.1, read on the forward strand.
TTTGGATATCCAGGGACAGTTTTGGGGAGCAATTTTGGGGGCAGTTTTGGGTGTCCAGGGACAGTTTTGGGGAGCAATTGGGGACAGTTTTTGATACCCAGGGCCAGTTTTAGGGCACAGTTTTGGGTGTCCAGAGACAGTTTTGGGGAGCAATTTTGGGGGCAGTTTTGGATATCCAGGGACAGTTTTGGGGAGCAGTTTTGGATACCCAGGGCCAGTTTTAGGGCTCAGTTTTGTGTGTCCAGAGACAGTTTTGGGGAGCAATTTTAGGGGACAGTTTTGGATACCCAGGGACAGTTTTAGGGGCACACTTTTGGATACCCAGGGCCAGTTTTGGGGCACAGTTTTGGGTGTCCAGGGACAGTTTTAGGGCACACTTTTGGATACCCAGGGCCAGTTTTAGGGCACAGTTTTGTGTGCCCAGGCCACTTTTGGGGTCTCACCAGGGCCGGGCGGGGGCTGCTCCCGCAGCAGCTGCTGCCTGACGTGCTGATCCACCTCGGTGTCCTCGCTCTCGGGGCCCCCCCGGCCCTCGGGGCCCCCCCGGCCCTCGGGGCCCCCCCTGGCCTCCGCCTGCCTCCTCTCCCTCGTCTTCCTCACCAGCGCCAGCCGGTCCCGGATGGATTTGGCCACGGCCTTGGAGTCGCTCGTGGAAGAACCCGGATTTCACCTGAGGGGGGAATTTGGGGTGTCCAGGGGGGCTCAGGGGGAATTTGGGGTGTCCAGGGGGGCTCAGGGGCACATCCAGCAGGAATTTGGGGTGTCCAGGGGGGCTCAGGGTGAATTTGGGGTGTCCAGGGGGGGCATCAGGGTGTCCAGGGGGCTCCAGCCCAGGAGGAATTTGGGGTGTTCAGGGGGTCCCAGGGTGAATTTGGGGTGTCCAGGGGGCTCAGGGGCACATCCAGGGGGAATTTGGGGTGTCCAGGGGGCTCAGGGGCACATCCATTTGGGGTGGGGGGCTCAGGGGAATTTGGGGTGTCAGGGCTCAGGGGCAGTCCCAGGGTGAATTTGGGGTGTCCAGGGGGCTCAGGGCCATCCAGCGGGAATTTGGGTGTCCAGGGGGCTCAGGGCAGATCCAGCAGGAATTTGGTGTCCAGGGCTCAGGGGGAATTTGGGGTGTCCAGGGGGGCTCAGGGGCAGATCCAGCAGGAATTTGGGGTGTCCAGGGGGCCTTAGGGTCATTTCTGGGGGGACCCAGGAGGAATTTGGGGTGTTCAGGGGGTCCCAGGGTGAATTTGGGGTGTCCAGGGGAGCTCAGGGTGAATTTGGGGTGTCCAGGGGGGCTCAGGGGCAGTTCCAGGGGGAATTTTGGGGCGTCAGTTTTGGGAGAGGTTCAAAGTGAGGTTCAAGGATGAATTTTGGGGTGCCAGTTTTGAGAGGGGTTCAAGCTGAGGCTGAGAGATAAATTTTGGGGAAGAGGCTCAAACTGAGGCTGAAGGCCAAATTTTGGGGTGACTTTTGCTCTGGAAGTGGCTCAAGAAGACTCAGAGCGAGCAGCCATTGTGTTCCTGGGTGGATTTTGGGGCGCCACAGCCTTTGGGGGCGCTCAAGACGAGCTGCACCCACAATTTCGGAGAGAAGCGAGGAAATGTTGGGGGCACTCAGTGTGGGCACTCAGTGTGGGCAGTGGTCACTCAGTGTGGGCAGTCAGTGTGGGCAGTCAGTGTGGGCACTCAGTGTGGGCAGTGGTCACTCAGTGTGGGCAGTCTGGGCAGTGGGCAGTGTGGGCACTCAGTGTGGTCACTCAGTGTGGGCAATGGGCAGTGTGGACAGTGTGGTCACTCAGTGTGGGCAGTGTGGGCAGTGTGGGCACTCAGTGTGGGCAGTGGTCACTCAGTGTGGTCACACAGTGTGGGCAGTGGTCACTCAGTGTGGGCAGTGGTCACTCAGTGTGGTCACACAGTGTGGGCAGTGGTCACTCAGTGTGGTCATGCAGTGTGGGCAGTGGGCAGTGTGGGCAGTGGGCAGTGTGATCAGTGTGGGCAGTGTGGGCAGTGGTCAGCGGTCAGTGGTCAGTCACAGGTCAGTGGTCAGCGGTCAGTGGTCAGTCACTGGTCAGTGCTCAGCAGTCAGTGGTCAGTGCTCAGCGGTCAGCAGTAACTGGTCAGTGGTCAGTCAGTGGTCAGTCACTGATCAGTAGTCAGCAGTCATTGGTCAGTCACAGGTCAGCAGTCAGTGGTCAGCGGTCACTGATCAGTCAGTGGTCAGTCACAGGTCAGTGGTCATTGGTCAGTCACTGGTCAGTGCTCAGCGCTCAGCGGTCAGTGGTCAGTCAGTGGTCAATGGTGAGTCAGTGGTCAGTCACTGATCAGTGGTCAGCTGTCAGTGGTCGGTGGTCATTGGTCACTCAGCAGTCACTCAGCGGTCACTCAGCGGTCACTCAGTGGTCACTCAGCAGTCACTGGTCACTCAGCAGTCACTGGTCAGTCAGTGGTCACTCAGCGGTCACTCAGTGGTCACTCAGTGGTCACTGGTCAGTCAGCGGTCACTGGTCAGTCAGTGGTCACTGGTCACTCAGCGGTCACTCAGCGGTCACCGGTCAGTCCCGCCCACCTCTCGGCCTTGTTCTGCCGGATGCAGCCCTCGATGATCTCCTTCACCTCGGGGTCCGACACCTTGTGGAAACTCGCCGGCTTGATGCCCTGGGGGGACACGGGGGGACAGCGCCACTTTGGGGGGGCTGGGGACACTTTGGGGGGGCTGGGGACAGTTCTGAGGGGCTGGGGACAGCCCAGGAGTCTGGGGGCAGTTTTGAGGGGTTGGGGGCAGTTTTGGGGGCAGTTTAGGAAGGCAGTTTTGGGGATCCAGGGGCAGTTTTGGAGGGGCAGTTTTGGGGGCAGTTTTGGGGGCAGTTTTGGGGGGGCAGTTTTGGGGGGCAGTTTTGGGTATCCAGGGGCAGTTTTGGGGGGCAGTTTTAGGTGTCCAGGGGCAGTTTTGGGGGGCAGTTTTGGGGGTCAGTTTTGGGTATCCAGGGGCAGTTTTGGGGGGCAGTTTTGGGTGTCCAGGGGCAGTTTTGGGGGGGCAGTTTTGGGTGTCCAGGGGCAGTTTTAGAGGGCAGTTTTGTCTGTGCAGGGGCAGTTTTGTAGACACAATTTTGGGGGAGCAGTTTTGGCTGTGCAGGGACAGTTTTGGGGGACAGTTTTAGGGGACAGTTTTGAGGGACAGTTTTAGGGGGTACTTTTGGGTGTCCAGTTTTGGGTGTCCAGGGGTAGTTTTGGTGACACTTTTGGGGGCAGTTTTCGGTGTCCAGGGATAGTTTTAGGGGGCAGTTTTGGGTATCAGGGGCAGTTTTGGGAGGCAGTTTTAGGGGTCAATTTTGGGTAACCAGGGGCAGTTTTGACAGTTTTAGGGGCAGTTTTGGGCGGACAGTTTTGGGTATCCAGGGGCAGTTTTAGGGGGCAGTTTCAGTTGTCCAGGGGCAGTTTTGGGTGTGCAGGGGCACTTTTGGAGACACAGTTTTGGGTGTCCAGTTTTGGGTGTCCAGGGGTAGTTTTGGTGACAGTTTTGGGGGCAGTTTTCGGGTCCAGGGACAGTTTTGGGGGCAGTTTTGGGTATCAGGGGCAGTTTTGAGAAGCAGTTTTAGGGGGCCCTTTTGGGTATCCAGGGACAGTTTTAGGGGTCAATTTTAGGTATCTAGGGGCAGTTTTAGTTGTCCAGGAGCAGTTTTGGGGATCCAGGGGCAGTTTGGGGCATCCAGGGGCAGTTTTGGGTTTCCAGGGGCAGTTTTGGGGATCCAGGGGCAGTTTTAGGGGTCAGGTTTAGGTATCCAGGGGCAGTTTTGGGTATCCAGGAGCAGGTTTGGGTATCCAGGGGCAGTTTTGGGTATCCAGGGGCAGTTTTAGGGGTCAGGTTTAGGTATCCAGGGGCAGTTTTGGGTATCCAGGAGCAGGTTTAGGTATCCAGGGGCAGTTTTGGGCGTCCAGGGGCAGTTTTGGGTGTCCAAGGGCAGTTTTGGGCATCCAGGGACAGTTTTGGGTATCCAGGGGCACTTTTGGGCATCCAGGGGCAGTTTAGGGGATCCAGGGGCACTTTTGGGTATCCCGGGGCAGTTTAGGGTATCCAGGGGCAGTTTAGGGTATCCAGGGGCAGTTTTAGGGGTCAGGTTTAGGTATCCAGGGGCAGTTTTGGGTTTCCAGGGGCAGTTTTGTGTATCCAGGGGCAGTTTAGGGTTTCCAGGGGCAGTTTTGTGTATCCAGGAGCAGTTTTGGGTATCCAGGGGCAGTTTAGGGGATCCCGGGGCAGTTTCGGGTTTCCAGGGGCAGTTTTGTGTATCCAGGGGCAGTTTTGGGTATCCAGGAGCAGTTTTGGGTATCCAGGGGCAGTTTTGGGTATCCAGGGGCAGTTTAGGGGATCCAGGGGCAGTTTAGGGTTTCCAGGGGCAGTTTTGTGTATCCAGGGGCAGTTCAGGGGATGCAGGGGCAGTTTAGGGGTCAGTTTTGGGTATCCCGGGGCAGTTTTGTGTATCCAGGGGCAGTTTGGGGCATCCAGGGGCAGTTTCCTGTGCGCAGTGGGGCTGAGGGGGCTGTGCCCAGCTCTGCTCCCGCTCCCCTGACACCCACGCTGGTGACTTTGCGGTAGATCTGCGCCGCGTTCTGGCACTCGGAGTAGGGGTACTCGGACGTGCCCATCTCCAGCATGCACATCCCGAAGGCGTAAACGTCCACGGACTCGTCGTAGCGCTCCTCGTACATCTCGGGGGCCATGAACTCGGGGGTCCCTGTGGGGGGAGAGCGGGGGGGTGTGTTGGGTGGATGTGGCCAGAAATGTGAATTCTGTCACTGGGTGGGGCAGTGCCCCTGATCTCTTGGCACACATTATCTGCTCATGGGCCAGCTTTAAACCAGCTGGAGCAATCATCGTTATCTTTCCCACAGCCCATCCTCCCTCCAGGAGAGATTTCCTGTTAATGGGGCAGGTGTTGAACCAGGTGAGAGTGATCCTGATCTCTGTGCAGATACCTCCTGTTAATGCCCAGGTGTTAAACCAGGTGAGAGTGATCCTGATCTCTGTGCAGATACCTCCTGTTAATGGGGCAGGTGTTAAACCAGGTGAGAGTGATCCTGATCTCTGTGGGGATATCTCCTGTTAATGGGGCAGGTGTTGAACCAGGTGAGAGTGATCCTGATCTCTGTGGGGTATCTCCTGTTAATGCCCAGGTGTTAAACCAGGTGAGAGTGATCCTGATCTCTGTGCAGATATCTCCTGTTAATGCCCAGGTGTTGAACCAGGTGAGCAGTGATCCTGATCTCTGTGGGGATATCTCCTGTTAATGCCCAGGTGTTGAACCAGGTGAGAGTGATCCTGATCTCTGTGGGGATATCTCCTGTTAATGGGCCAGGTGTTGAACCAGGTGAGAGTGATCCTGATCTCTGTGGGGATATCTCCTGTTAATGGGGCAGGTGTTAAACCAGGTGAGAGTGATCCTGATCCCTGTGCAGATATCTCCTGTTAATGGGGCAGGTGTTGAACCAGGTGAGAGTGATCCTGATCTCTGTGCAGATATCTCCTGTTAATGGGCCAGCTTTAAACCAGCTGGGGCAATCATCTTTATCTTTCCCACAGCCCATCCTCCCTCCAGCAGATCTCTCCTGTTCATGGCCATTAAGTCCCAGGGCATGGCTGATAAAATTCCATCATCCCATGGGAGATGCTCCACCCAGGGGAGGAGCCAAGTCTTTCCTACTTTGATAAAAATGAGATTCTTAACAGCAAGTTATCAGTTTTTCCACTGGATTCCAGAGGAAAGCCAGACCTTCCCACATCATCCCTGGACCTTCAGAGGAAACTGCACCTTCTGCAGGAGCACTGCTCCAGCTGAACCACATCTGCCACTGCAGGAGGATGCAGCCACCATTGAATGGGACTGTGCCAACACCCTGACTGACTGACGGGTGTCAGCTTGGATTCTGACTCTGGCAGTGTTTTGGGATTGCTCTTTGTGATACTGCATTTCTATTTTAATTTTCCCAGTAAAGAACTGTTATTCCTAATTCCCACATCTTTGCCTGAGAGCCCCTTAATTTCAAAATTACAATAATTTGGAGGGAGGTGGTTTACATTCTCCATTTCAAATTTATAACAATTTGGAGGGAGGGGGTTTACATTCTCCATTCCAAATTTATAATTTGGAGGGAGGGAGTTTACATTCTACATTTGAAAATTTATAATAATTTGGAGGAGGAGGGTTTACATTCTCTATTTCAAATTTATAATAATTTGCAGGGACAGGATTTACATTCTCCATTTCAAAATCATAATAATTTGGAGGGAGAGAGTTTACATTCTCCATTCCAAATTTATAATAATTTGGAGCAGGGGGGTTTACATTCTCCATTCCAAATTTATAATAATCTGGAGGGAGGGGGTTTACATTCTCCATTCCAAATTTATAATTTGGAGGGAAGGAGTTTACATTCTCCATTTGAAAATTATAATAATTTGGAGGGAGGAGATTTACATTCTCCATTTGAAAATTATAATAACTTGGAGCAGGGGGTTTACATCCTCCATTCCAAAGAGAAGCTCCTGCCTTTCTTGGCAGCACCCACCCTCCAAGCCAGCCCAGGGGGTGCGGGGGTCCCGCGGGGTGTCCCCGTGTCCCCGCCTGTGGGTGACACAAAACTCCCAGGAAAATATCCCTGGGAAGCTCTCTCCTGAGAAACAAAGAAAAATTCCTCTCACATGAGACAATTTCTGCCTGAAAACTTCTTAGCACTTTAGAGTTTTATTGGTGTTCAACTTAGCGCAGTGATTGGTTTCTTTTTAGAGTGTTAAGTGAAATATAATTGGATATTGAGTTTAACTAGTGTTTTAATTGGTTCTTTTCTGAATCCCTCTGAAATCTATAAATACTTCTGTCCTACCTGTATCTAACGGATTTGTAGCCTGAACTCCCTTCGGAGAATAAACTGTCTCTGGAATAATTCAGCTACAGGTCTTTTTCCTCGCTGGCAGGTAGCCAAAGGGTTACCTGAACCCCCCTGAGCTATCTGGGTTCTCGTAGCACCTTGGGGGGGCTTAGCTTAACCCTGGCCCCCCAAGGCTCCCCCCGCCGCGCTCACCGATGACGCTCTTGGCGAAGGACGTGCGCATGAGCGTGGCCAGCCCCAGGTCGCCGATCTTGACGGAGCCGGTGGGGCCGGTGATGAAGATGTTGTCGCATTTGAGGTCGCGGTGGATGATGGGCGGCGTCCTGGTGTGCAGGAACTGCAGCCCCTTCAGGATCTGCCGGCACCAGCTCCGCAGCACCTTCGGCTTCATCACCTTGAACCTCTTCAGGTACCTGCGGGGTCCCGTCAGCCACGCCCTGAGCGTCCCCCAGGTGTCCCCTCGTGTCCCCAACTCACGTTTTGAGGGTGCCCGAGGTCATGAGCTCGGTGACGAGCACGATGCATTTCTTGCCGCGCAGGGAGGACTCCCAGGAGTCGTAGAAGCGGACAATGTTGGGGTGCTGCAGCCCCTTGAGCATCTCGGCCTCCTCCTTGAAGCGCTGCTGCTCCGCCTTGGTCAGCTTGCGGTCCTGGGGGGCGACACGGCACAAAGGGCGGCGGTGTTGGAGCTGGAGGGAGGGGTCAGAGCCAGCAGCACCAGCCCCGGGATTGTCATCATTGTCAGCAGCAGCAGCATCGTCATCGTCATTGTCATTGTCATCATCATCATCATTGTCAGCAGCAGCAGCATTGTCATCGTCATTGTCATCATCATCATCATTGTCATCAGCAGCAGCATTGTCATCGTCATTGTCATTATCATCATCATCGTCACTGTCATCATCATCAGCCTCCAATCCCAGAATCATCATCATCGTCATCATCATCATCATCATAATCATCATCACTGTAATCATCATCAGCCTCCAATCCCAGAATCATCATCAGCATCATCATCATCATCATCGTCACTGTCATCATCATCACCCTCCAATTCCAGAATCATCATCGTCATCATCATTGTCAACACCATCATCATCATCATCACTGTAATCATCACCACCCTCCAATCCCAGAATCATCATCATCATCATCATCATCATCATCATCATCATCATTGTAATCATCATCAGCCTCCAATCCCAGAATCATCATCATCATCATCGTCATCGTAATTGTCATCATCATCATTGTCATCGTCATCATCATCATCATTCTCTAATCCCAGAATCATCATCATCATCATCATCATCATTGTCATCATCGTCGTCATCATCGTCATCATTGTCATCATTGTCATCATCATCGTCATTGTCATTATCATCCTCTAATCCCAGAGTCATCATCATCATCATCATCATCATCATCATCATCCCGAACTCCAGGATAATCATCATCATCATTTTCCAACTCCAGTATCATCATCATCATCATCCCTGAACCTCAGGGCCATTGACATCATCATCATCACCATCATCAATTCCAGTATTAATTCAAGCTTCATCATCATCATCACTTCTAAATTCCAGAATCAGTCATTGCCATCTTCATCATCATCCTCAAACCCCAGGGTCACCATCATCTTCATCCTCATCCCAGGACCACCACTGCCACTCCCAAACCCCAGTACCATCATCATCATCACCGTCATCATCATCACCATCATCTCCATCTGCCAACTGCAGGGTCATCATCTTCACCCCCAAATTCCATCATCATCACCACCATCATCATCATCATCACCATCATCATCATCCCCCAGCTCCAGGGCCATCATCCTCCCCCCCAATTTCAGGGGCACCATTTTGGGGGACGAACGGCTCCGTTTGGGGGGAATTGAGGGGATTGGGGGTGCAGAGCTGGGGGAGGGGTCACCCATGGGGCTCGTGGTGAATTCAGGGTCTCAGTTTGAGGGGGTTCATGATGAATTTTGGGGTATCCCCATCTTTGGGCGTTCATGATGAATTTTGAGGTGTCCCCATCTTTGGGCGTTCATGATGAATTTTGGGGTGTCCTCATCTTTGGGGGTTCATGATGAATTTTGGGGTATCCCCATCTTTGGGCATTCATGATGAATTTTGGGGTTTCCCTGTCTTTGGGGGTTCATGATGAATTTTGGGGTGTCCCCATCTTTGGGAGGGGCTCAGGGTGAGCCGAAAGATTCATGGGTGGATTTTGGGGATTGTTGATATCAGAAAAACCTCGAGCTGGATTTTGAGGGATCAATCACAGCTTTGGAAGAGCTCCAATCCAATTTTGATGAGCCAATGATGAATTTGAGGGGGTTCATGATGAATTTTGGGGTGTCCCTGTCTTTAGGAGGGGCTCAAGGTGAGCTGAAAAGTTCATGTGTGGATTTTGGGGATTACTGATATCAGAAAAACCTTGAGCTGAGTTTGAGGGACCAACCAAAGCTTTGGAAGAGTTTCAACATCAATTTGAGGGGTCCATGGTGAATTTTGGGGTGTCTGAGTCCGGGAGAGCTTCAAGATGAGTTCAAAGGACCAACTGTGGGATCCGAGGGTGGATTTTGGGGATCCTTGATCTCAGAAAAACCTCCAGCTGAGTTTGAGGAGCCGCCCATGGCTTTGCAATAAGTTCAACCCCAACTTGAGAATCCAATCATGGGGTTCATGACAAATTTTGGGGTGTCCCCACCTTCAGAAAACTCTCAACCCCCCCAAAAAACCCAACCCAGCTCCCACCACACATCCTCCCCATCAAGAATCCAAATAAGAACCCAAATTTCACCCCCTAACCCACCAATTCACGACGCACCAGGCCCCGAAAATCCACCCCAGGTTTGGGGGCTCACCTGCAGCTCACATCAGGCCACCCCCAAAATTCACCCCTGGGTTTGGGGCTCACCTGCAGCTCACACCAGGCCACCCCCAAAATTCACCTCTGGGTTTGAGGCTCACCTGCCACCCCCCAGCCCCCCAAAATTCACCTCCCCAAGCTCAGGGCTCACCTGCAGCTGACACCAGGCCACCCCCAAACCCCCAAAATTCACCCCCGGGTTCGGGGCACCCCCTGCCCCCCCAAAATTCACCCCCCCCCAGGCTCGGGGCTCACCTGCAGCTCACACCAGGCCACCTCCAGCCCCCCAAAATTCACCCCCGGGCTTGGGGCACCCCCTGCCCCCCAAAATTCACCCCTGGGTTCGGGGCGCCCTCGAGCCCCCCAAATTCACCCCCGCCGTGTTTGGGGCTCACCTGCAGCTCACACCAGGCCACCTCCACCCAGGTGTCGGTGTCGAAACCCTTGAACACCGTTTTGAAGGCTCCTCGGCCCAGCTCGATGTCGAATTTGAGGAAGCGGCCGCCGGGCGAGGTGGCCACGGCCTTCATCTCCGCCTCCTCCTCCTCGCCCCCGCCCAGCCGGGGGTCGCCCCGCGGGCCGGGGTCGCCGCCGCGCTCGCCCCGCTCCTCCTCCTCCAGCACCTCCACGCTCTTACGGAAGAAGCGTTTTGGGGGGGCAGGGGGGGTTTTGGGGTCCCCCAAGTCGGCGGCCATGGTTGGTGCCCACCCCCTCCCCCACCCAAAAATTTGAGGGGGTGACCCCCCCCGCCGCCTCCTCCCCAGCGCGAGCCCCTATGGATGGGTGGGGGGAGGGGGTCCCGGGGGGGTTTAGGGGGGTCTGGGGGGGGTCACCTCGATTTTAGGGGTGTCCCCCCCTCCCCCTCGGGTGTCACCGGCGGTGGCCGCGTCACCCCCTCCCCCGTGGGGGGGACAAAGAGGCTTCGGTGGGGCGGGGGAGGGGGGGACAATCGGGAGAGGGGGAAAGAGGAGATAATTAATAAGGGCAGCGGGGTTAATTGGGGGGGTCCCCGAAATCTGGGGGGGGTGGAAGCATCCCCGGCCCCCCCCCCCGCACAGCGGCTGCTCTTCCTGCGGAGGAAGGACTTCCGGGGGCAGCCCCCCCCCCAAAAAAGGATGCTACAGGTACGCCCGCCCCCAAGGATGCCGGAGGTGCCCCCGGGCCCCCCATAGGGACCCCCAAAGATGCTGGAGGTGCCCCCATAGGGACCCCCCCCGCACCCCAAGGATGCCATAGGTACCGCCCGCAGCAACCCCCCCCCTCCCCAAAACCTGGGGCTTCCTATGTACCCTATAGGGGCGCTGTGCCCAGTTCGGATCCCTACACCCCCCCTGGACCACCAGAGCCCCCTATAGCCCCCCCGTGCCCCCCATACCCCACAGAGCCCCCAGCCCCTGCGGCCCCTATAGCCCCCCATACCCCATAGAGCCCCCCAGGCCCTAAAGCCCCTATAGCCCCCCATACCCCACAGAGCCCCCAGCCCCTGAGGCCCCTATAGCCCCCCGATACCCCATAGAGCCCCCCAGGCCCTAAAGCCCCTATAGCCCCCCATACCCCATAGAACCCCAGCCCCTAAAGCCCCTATAGCCCCCCATACCCCACAGAGCCCCCAGCCCCCGAAGCCCCTATAGCCCCCCATACCCCACAGAGCCCCCAGCCCCTAAAGCCCCTATAGCCCCCCATACCCCATAGAGCCCCCAGCCCCTAAAGCCCCTATAGCCCCCCATACCCCACAGAGCCCCCCAGCCCCTGAAGCCCCTCTAGCCCCCATACCCCATAGAACCCCCAGCCTTTGAAGCCCCTATAGCCCCCCATACCCCATAGAGCCCCCCAGCCCCTGAAGCCCCTATAGCCCCCCATACCCCATAGAACCCCAGCCCCCGAAGCCCCTCTAGAGCTTCTCCACATCCCTCCAGCCCTTGTGTGCCCTCCACCCCCTACAGTGCCCCCACATCCCCTCATAGCCCCCTGTATGCCCATATCCCCACACCCACCTGGGCCCCATATCCCCCTTGTGCCCCAAATCTCCCATATCCCCCCAAGTGTCCCCATAGCCCCCGTGTGCTCCCATATCCGCCACAGCACCCTGTGTGCACATATCCACCCTGTGCCTCATATCCCCCCACAGCCACTTGTGTCCCATATTGACCCTGTGTCCCTTATCTCCCATATCCCCCCTCTGCCCCATAGCCCCACTGTACCCCCATATCCCGCTGTGCCCCATATCCCCCACAGCCCCACTGTGCCCCATATCCCCCCTATGCCCCACAGCCCCCTAGACCCCGCCCTCTCATCTATGTCACGTGACCACCACCGCGCGGAGGCTGTCGGGAGTTGTAGTCCCCTCCCGCCTCTAGCTGAGACCACGCCCCAATGCACCGCCCATTCACAGACCTCGCCTCATTGCCACGCCCCCGCGCCCATCGCTAACTCGGCGCTTCGCTCGGTGGCGCGGGCTCGCTCGCGCGCTCGGCGCTCGCCCCCGCGGCCTGCGCAGCGCCGTCATGGCGGCCCCCGGCGTGGAGGCGCGGGCGCTGTTCGCCGAGGTGCGGGCCGTGCTGGGGGGGTGGGCGGCGCTGCAGGTGAGGGGGACACCTGGGGACGTCTTGGGGACATCCTGGGGACACTTTGGGGGGCGCTGGGGGGGTGAGCGGCGCTGCAGGTGATCGGGGGTCAGCGTGAGGGAGCTCCGCGGGGCGCTTGGGGACATAGAGGGACAGCGCGAGGTGTCCCCCTGTCCCCCTTGGGGTGTCCCCCCCCGCGGTGTCCCCATGTTCCTCTCGGGTTGTCCCCATGTCCCCCTCGATGTATCCCCATGTCCCCCGCGCTGTTCCCTTGTCCCCCAGGGTGTCCCCATGTCCCCCGCGCGGTGTCCCCATGTCCTCCCGGGTGTCCCCATGTCCCCCGCGCTGTCCCCATGTCCCTCCGGGTGTCCCCATGTCCCTCCCGCGCTGTCCCCTTGTCCCCCAGGGTGTCCCCATGTCCCTCTCGGAGTATCCCCATGTCTCCTGCTGTCCCCATGTCCCCTGGGTCCCCCATGTCCCCAGGGTGTCTCCTAATCCTCTCAGAGTGTCCCCATGTCCCCAGGGTGTCCCCATGTCCCCCCCGCGCTGTCCCCTTGTCCCCAGGGTGTCCCCATGTCCCTCTCGGAGTGTCCCCATGTCCCCCGCGAGTGTCCCCATGTCCCCCTCGGAGTGTCCCCATGTCCCCCCGTGTGTCCCCACAGCTGGCAGTGGCTCAGGGTTTCGGGGGGCCTCAGGGAGCCGAAAAAGCCGCCTGGCTCAGCTCGGCTCTGCTCGATTTCTTCACCCAGAACGGTGCGTGCTGCCCCTCCCCCACCCCGGGGGGAGGGTCAGGGGGGGGGGGGCAGAGGTAACCCCCCCCATCTCCCCATCCCATAATTTCCCCCAGCTGACCTGGAGCAGGAGGAGGTGGAGGATTTCCTGGCCGAGGTGATGGACAACGAGTTTGACACGGTGGTGGAGGATGGCAGCCTGCAGCAGGTGGGCTCCCAGTATGGACCAGTATGGACCAGTGGACCAGTGTGCTCCCTCCCAGCAGCTCCCCCAGTCACTCCCAGTACAGCCCAGTTTGCCCTCAGGCTGCTCTCAGCATCTTTTAGTGGCCTTTGTCCCCTCTTGGTACCTTTGTCCCTTCCTAGGTGCTCCCAGTAGCTCCCAGTATAAACCAGTATGGATAAGGATGTTCCCAGCAGCCTCCCCCAGTTCATCCCAGTTCATCCCCAGGCTCTTACCACCATCCCTCAGTGCTCCCAGAGCCTCCCAGTATAGACCAGCCTGTTCTCAGTGCTCTTTTACTTGCTCCCAGTACATTCCAGTCACCTCCCCAGTCCTGCACATCATCCCTCAGCACCCCCTCAGACCCATCCCAGTACATCCCAGTGCTTTTTTACTTCCTCCCAGTATGTCCCAGTCCCACACATCACCCCTCAATTCCCCCACACCCATCCCAGTACATCCCAGTCCCACATATCACCCCCCAACCCCATCCCAGTGCTCCCCAGTCCCACACATCAACCCCCCAGCCCCATCCCAGTCTGTCCCAGTGCTCCCCAGTCCCACACATCAACCCCCCAGCCCCATCCCAGTCCATCCCAGTGCTCCCCAGTCCCACACATCACCCCCCCAGCCCCATCCCAGTCCATCCCAGTGCTCCCAGTCCCACACATCACCCCCAGCCCCATCCCAGTCTGTCCCAGTGCTCCCAGTCCCACACATCACCCCCAGCCCCCATCCCAGTGCCCCAGTCCCCACATCACCCCCCAACCCCATCCCAGTGCTCCCAGTCCCACACATCACCCCCCCAGCCCCATCCCAGTCCATCCCAGTGCTCCCAGTCCCACACATCACCCCCCCAGCCCCATCCCAGTGCTCTCCAGTCCCACACATCACCCCCCCAGCCCCATCCCAGTGCTCCCAGTCCCACACATCACCCCCAGCCCCATCCCAGTCCATCCCAGTGCTCCCAGTCCCCACATCACCCCCCAGCCCCATCCCAGTGCTCTCCAGTCCCACACATCACCCCCCCAGCCCCATCCCAGTGCTCCCCAGTCCCACACATCGCCCCCCCAGCCCCATCCCAGTGCTCCCCCAGTCCCACACATCACCCCCCAGCCCCATCCCAGCCCCATCCCAGTCCATCCCAGTGCTCCCAGTCCATGTGTGTGTCCGCCGTGCAGGTGAGCCGGGAGCTGCTGACGCTCTTTGCCGGGCGCGCCGCGGCGTGGGCGGGGTGGGGGGCGCTGGGGGCTCTGTCCCGCCGGGGCCCCGCCCTGGCCGCAGCCCTGGCCAGTGCCCGCCCGGGGGGAGCCCCCCAGAGCCCCCCCGGGACCCCCCCCACGGCCCCCCAGAGCCCCCCGCGGCCGGGAGGGGAGGAGGAGGAGGAGGAGAGCGGTGAGGAAGAGGAGGAGGAGGAGGTGAGGGGGTGGCATCACTGGGATGATGTCATGGGGAGCTGATGATGTCATTGTTTGGGGGGCTATTTGATTGGGAGGGTGCTGATGATGTCAACACGGGGGGTGGGAATGTGGTGATGAGGTCATGGGGATGCTGATGATGTCATTAAATTGGGGGTGGTGACTTCCCAGGACCTCCAAGTGAGAGGGACTCGGGGTGATGACGTCATTCCTGATGATGTCATTAAATCCTGATTATGTCATCAGAGCAGGTGGGGATGTGGTGATGACATCATGGGGTGTAATCCTGGGGTCATACCGATGATGTCATTGGGGGGTGGTGGCTCCCCAGGACCCTCAAGTGAGGAGGGGCTGGGGGCTCCAGTGATGATGTCATTCCCTGATGATGTCATCAGAGCAGGTGGGGATGTGGGAATGACATCATGGGGTGTAACCCTGCGGGGGATACTGATGATGTAATTTAATTAGGGGATGGTGACTCCCAAGGATCCCCAAATGAGAAGGACTCGGGGTAATGATGTAATTTCCTGATGATGTCATTCAATCCTGATGATGTCATCAAATGGGGGGAAGCTGGGGTGGGGGTAGGGCAGCGATGATGTCACCAAATTTCAGGCATGAGACCCTCGTGACCCCTGTGAGGGAAGGGGAGGGGCACTGATGATGTCACCAAGGGAGTGTGTGTGACACTGGGGAGATCATACTGATGACGTCACCAAGGGTGTATGTGATGTTCATGACGTCACTCATGACATCACACTAATGATGTCATTGGGCGCGGGCGCTGATTGGCCGCCGCTGGCCGGGTGGGCGGGGCCAGGCGGGAGAGCGGGAATACGCGGCGGCGATGGCGGCGCGGCTGGAGCGCGCCCGGGGGTGAGCGCGCGACCCTGAGGGGAACCCTGAGGGCTGCCCCACCGCCATCTTGGATCGGGGGGATCCCTGAGGGTTCCCCGCGTTCTTACGGGGTCCCTGAGTGACGCTCAGCCCCACACGGAGCGCTGCGGTTTGTCTCTGTGCCCTCAGCGTATCCCTGAGGGAGTCGCCGGGTCCCGGGGAGGGTGGCGCGTCCTCATGGCTTCTCCCCTGCTTGTCTCGGTGTCACTGCGGGGTCTCGGGGGGATCTCCTCGTTCCTGGAGGTGTCTGAGAGGTGTCCCCCCATTTTTCCCCAGGGCGCTGGCAGAGCTCGAGGCCGCCCTGGCCTTGGAGGAGGAGGAGGGTGATGTCCCCACCCTGGTCTTGGTGGAGCATCAAATGGTGAGACCCCAAAACTTCCCTACAGCACCTCGAAATAGATCTGCAGCACCCACGTTTTCCTCATAGCTCTTACTGGTTTTTCTACTTGTCTCTCAACGCTTTCACATCTCCCCTAAAATTCTGAGCCCCCCAAATTTCTCACAGCTCCTTTATCTGGCCTTCATTCTTTAGATGACTCCCGTATTTATGTCTTAAATCTTTTTATTGCTCTGTTGTGTTATCCTCTCTGCTCCCGTACTTCTGAGTCCCCCAACATTTTCACAAATTTTCTATCTGGGCTTGATTCTTTAGATGACTCCCATATTTATCTCTTAAGTCTTCCATTGCTCTATTGTATTATGCTCTCTGCCCCCATATTTTCCTCAAAAAATTCTCGTTTTCCCCCCAGTTCTGCCCTCCACACCTCATTTTTGCCCCACATTTCTGACACCTGCTCTGTGAGCTCCCCCAAAGCCTTTGGCACCCCGGCTCTGCCCCTGACACCCCAAACTCTCTCCCCAGGACACCCGGAGGAAGCAGAAGCTGCTCCTGTCCCAGCTCCGGGTGCTGAAGCTGCTCCTGGGGGTCATTGAGAACCCGGGGCTGCCCCCGGCCCCCACCAACCTGCGTGAGCCCCCCGAAACCCCCTGAGCCCCCGAAATGAACCCCAAACTCCCTGACCCCAAAAAATAAACCCCAGAAACCCCCTGAGCCCCCAAAATGAACCCAAAACACCTGACCCCCCCAAAACGAACCCTGAAATCCCCTGACCTTTCCAAACTGAACCCCAAACTCCCTGACATCCTAAAATGAACCCCAAAATTTCCTGACTCCCCCAAAATGAACCCCAAAACCCCCTGACACCCCAAGATGAACCCAGAAATCCCGAATTGGTTGACCCTGAACCCCTTGATGCTCCTGGGTCCGTTTTGGGTGTTCCTGGGTCTGGTTTGGGGCAGGGGTTTGGGGGTCCCAGGGTCTCCTTTGTGGGTTCCTGAGTCTCATTTGGGGCTGGGGTTTGGGGATTCCTGGGTCCCCTTTGGGGCCGAACTTTGGGGATTCCTGGGCCTGGTTTGGAGGTTCTTGGGTCCCCTTTGGGGGTTCCTGGGCCTGGTTTGGAGGTTCCTGGGTCCCCTTTGGGAGTTCCTGGGTCTGGTTTGGGGCAGAGGTTTAGGGGTTCCTGGGTTTGGTTTGGGAGTTCCTGGGTCTGGTTTGGGGTTCCTGGGTCTGGTTTAGGGGTTCCTGGGTCTGGTTTGGGAGTTCCTGGGTCTGGTTTGGGGGTCCCTGGGTCCCCTTTGGGTGTTCCTGGGTCCCCTTTGGGGGTTCCTGGGTCCCCTTTGGGAGTTCCTGGGTCTGGTTTGGGGGTTCCTGGGTCCCCTTTGGGGGTTCCTGGGTCCCCTTTGGGAGTTCCTGGGTCTGGTTTGGGGGTTCCTGGGTCTGGTTTGGGAGTTCCTGGGTCCGGTTTGGGGGTTCCTGGGTCCGCTTTGGGGGTCCCTGGGTCTGGTTTGGGGGTTCCTGGGTGCCCTTTGGGGGTTCCTATATTCTCTTTGGGGATCCCTGGGTTCATTTTAGGGCAGGAGTTTGGGGGTTCCTGGTCTGGTTTGGGAGTCCCTGGGTCTGGTTTGGAAGTTCCTGGGTCCTGTTTTGGAATTCCTGGTTCCCCTTAGGGCAGGGTCAGTGATTCCCAGATCCCTTTTTGGGGTGCCCCGGTTGGGGGTGCCCAGTTTGGGGGTGCTGACGCGGGGCTCCCCAGGCGCGCAGGCGGCGGCGGCGCGGCGGCGCTGGCAGGAGCTGAAGGCGCGCTGCGGGGAGGCGCTGGCGGCTCTGGGGGCGCCGTGCCCCCGGCCCTGGCACAGCTGGAGCGCGGCCAGAGGCTGCTGCAGCGCGGGAGGGCGGCCCTGGGGCACGGCTGCAGCAGGTACGGGGCTCCCGGGGGTCCTGGGGGGCCAATGTGGGTCCTGGGGGTCCCAGGGGTGCTGGGAAGTTGGGGGTCCTGGGGGCACAGTGGGGTCTGGGGGTCCCAGTGGTGCTGGGAGGTTGAGGGTCCTGGGGGGCCAGTGTGGATCCTGGGGGTCCCATGGGTGCTGGGGGTTTGTGGGTCCTGGGGTCTCAGGGTCCTGGGGGGGGCCAGTGTGGGTCCTGGGGGTCCCACAGGTGCTGGTGGGCCAATGTGGATCCTGGGGGTCCCAGGGGTGCTGGAGGTTTGTGAGTCCTGGGGGTCCCATGGGTGCTGGGAAGTTGGGGGTCCTGGGGGCCAGTGTGAGTCCTGGGGTCCCAAGGGTGCTGGGAGGTTGGGGGTCCTGGGGGTCCCATGGGTGCTGGGGGAGCTGAGGGACTGGGGGCACAATTTGGGTCCTGAGGGTTCCTGTGGGTCAGGGGCTGGGGGTCACACTGTGGGTCTGGGGGCTCCCATGGGTGCTGGGGGCTCAGTGTGGGTCTGGGGGCTCCCATGGGTGCTGGGGGTCACACTGTTGGTCTGGGGGCTCCCATGGGTGCTGGGGGTCACACTGTGAGTCTGGGGGCTCCCATGGGTACTGGGCATCACTGTGGGTCTGGGGGCTCCCATGGGTGCTGGGGGTCACACTGTGAGTCTGGGGGCTCCCATGGGTACTGGGGGCTCAGTGTGGGTCAGGGGCTCCCATGGGTGCTGAGGGTCACACTGTGAGTCTGGGGGCTCCCATGGGTGCTGTCCCTCTCCCCCACAGCAAGAGCTGAAGGTAAAGGTGAGCGAGGCCACAGAGAGACGGGACCAGGTGAGGCTGGTGGGGCACCCTGGGGTCCTTTGGGGTCCCCTCACCTTGGGGTGCCCTGGTGGATCCCCCTCACCTTGGGGTGCCCCTTTGGGATCCCCTCACCTTGGGGTGCCCCTGGTGGATCCCCTCACCTTGGGGTGCCCCTTTGGGATCCCCTCACCTTGGGGTTCCTTCCCATTTTGGGTTTGAGCTCCTTCCCTCCATGTTGGGGTCACCCCAATTTGGGATCTTTCCCCCTCCTCAGTTTAGGATCTGTTTCCCCCTAAATTTGGGATCTTCCCCCCCTGATTTGGAGTCTCAGTGCCCCCCAATTTCTGGTTACACCCCCAAATTTGGGGTTTTGTTCTCCCTTAGTATGAGGTGTTTTTTCCTGCCCAAACTTGAGCTCTTTTTTCCCCCCCAAACTGGGGTCTGCCCTCCCCAGTCTGGGGTCTCATTCCCCCAATTTGGGGTCCCATCCCCCAATTTGGGGTCTCCTTCCCCCCCAGTTTGGTATCTCCTTCCCCCTCAATTTGGGGTCTCGTTCCCCCCCAGTTTGGGGTCTTTCTCCCCAATTTGGGGTCTCGTTCTCCCCCAGTTTGGGGTCTTTCTCCCCAATTTGGGGTCTCGTTCCCCCCCAGTTTGGGGTCTTTCTCCCCAATTTGGGGTCTCGTTCTCCCCCAGCTGCTCCGGCGGGTTCAGGAGCGGCGCCTGCAGCGGCTCCAGCGGCAGGAGGCGCTGCGGGGACTGCGGGACACGGCGGGGAGGTGAGAGGGACAGGGGAGGGGACAAGGGAGGGACAGCGGAGGGGACAGGGGAGGGACAGGGGACAGGGGAGGAGAGAGGACGGGAGAGACAGAGGGGGGCCTTGGGGGAATTTGAGGGGGCTGGGGGAGACTTGGAGGCCTGGGGAGGGAGCTTGGGGGCCTGGGGGGGCTGTGAGGGAGCTTGAGGGGGGTTTTTGGAGCAGAGGAGGGGTGGGACAGGTGAGGGAGCCATGGAGGGGCACAGGTGAGGAGGGTGGGGCAGGTGTGGGCTCAGAGACCCCCTGGAATTTTGGGGTGGGGGTGTCCAGAGACCCAGGATTTTGGGGGGACCTCCAGAGCAGGAGGGCTCAACCCAGGTGGGATTTTGGGGATTTTTGGTGGGGGGGATTGTCAAGAGAGGGGTTGGGGGGATCCCTGCAGCTCCCCCCATTTTTGGGGGCCCCCTATCTCCCCCCATTTTTGTGGGGTGGTCCTGTACCCCTATTCCCCTTACCCTGTTTTTGGGGCCCCCCTGCCCCTCCCCCACAGGGTGGATGCCTCCTGCCAGCTGTTCCAGGCCCTGGCCGGGGTCCAGGTGCTGCCCCCCCCCTCCCCAGGGACCCCCGAGCTGCAGCTGCAGCTGGGACCCCCCCCCGGGGGCACCCCAAATTCTGCCCTGCCCCCCCTGCGGCTGAGCCTGACCCCTGGCGGGGGGGTGCAACTGCAGGTCAGGCCTGGGGGGGTTGGGGGAGATTTTGGGGGATTTTGGAGGGCACTGGGGAGGATTTGGGGGGGCTGAGGGGGCACTGGGAGGGTTTGGGGGGATTTGGGGGGGTTTGGGAGGATTTGGGGGTAGAATTGGGGTCTGGGAGGGCTTGGGGGATTTTAGGGGCTGGAAAGGATTTGGGGGCTTAGGGGGAAGGGAATTGGCGGCTGAGGGGGTTTTAGGGGGCTGGGGAGCTGGAATTGGGGGCTGGGGGGCACGGGGAGGGCTTGGGGAATTTTTGGGGGCTGAGGGGTTTTGGGGGGCTGAGGAGCTGGAATTGGGGACTGAGGGGCCACTGGGAGGGTTTGGGGGATTTTGGGGGCTGGGGAGGATTTGGGGTTTTTGGGGGAATTTGGGTCTGAGGGGACACTGGGAGGACTTGGGGGGGATTTTTGGGGGCTCTGGGTGTTTTTGGGGTCTCACCTCTCGCCCCTTTTCCCCCCCAGAGCCCCCCCCTGGGGCTGCCCCCTCCCCTGGGCCCGGGGCTGCTGGAGCTGCAGCAGCGCTGCTGGGGGGGCTGGGAGCTGTGGGCTG
Source organism: Muscicapa striata striata (assembly GCA_030060385.1). Lineage (NCBI taxonomy): Eukaryota > Metazoa > Chordata > Aves > Passeriformes > Muscicapidae > Muscicapa > Muscicapa striata. The sequence continues at coordinate 71,698 of JAREIS010001042.1, forward strand.
AGGTGACACACCTGAGGGACAGGTGAGGGGTTTGGGGGGCTGGGGGGGATTTGGGGGAGCTGTGGGCTGAGGTGACACACCTGAGGGACAGGTGAGGGGTTTGGGGGATTTGGGGGAGCTGTGGGCTGAGGTGACACACCTGAGGGACAGGTGAGGGGTTTGGGGGCTGGGGGAGCTGTGGGCTGAGGTGACACACCTGAGGGACAGGTGAGGAGTTTGGGGGATTTGGGGGATTTGGGGGAGCTGTGGGCTGAGGTGACACACCTGAGGGACAGGTGAGGAGTTTGGGGGCTGGGGGTTTGGGGGAGCTGTGGGCTGGTGACACACCTGAGGGACAGGTGAGGAGTTTGGGGGCTGGGGGTTTGGGGGAGCTGGGGGCTGGTGACACACCTGAGGGACAGGTGAGGGGTTTGGGGGGCTGGGGGTTTGGGGGAGCTGTGGGCTGAGGTGACACACCTGAGGGACAGGTGAGGGGTTTGGGGGGCTGGGGGGGGATTTGGGGGGGAGCTGTGGGCTGAGGTGACACACCTGAGGGACAGGTGAGGGTTGGGGGGCTGGGGGGGGATTTGGGGTGACTGGGGGCAGAGGGGACACACCTGAGAGACAGGTGAGGAATTGTGGGGGATGGGGTTAATTGGAGAGGCTGGGGGTTAATTAGGGGGCTGGGGATTAATTGTGGGGTGCCCCCCCAGGTTCGCCCTGGACTGGCAGCCTGAGCTGGGGGTTAACTGGGGGGGCCTGGGGGTTAATTAGTGACACTGGGGGTTAATTGGGGACGGCTGGTGGTTAATTAGTGACACTGGGTGTTAATTGGTGCCCCCAGGTTCGCCCTGGACTGGCAGCCCGAGCTGGGGCTCCTGCAGGTCCTGGGGGGCCCCCGGGGGTCCCAAACCCTCTGGAGCCTGGAGCTGGAGCCGGGATACCCCCAAAAAGGGGGGGTCAGGCTGCTGCCCCCCCCAAAGGGGGCGCCCCCCATCCCTGTGAGTGATTTGGGGGGGGGCTGGGGGAGGGTGGGGGTCCCTCAAAGGGGGTTTGGGGGGGCTGGGGGGAGTTTGGGGGTCCCTCAGAGGGGACTGGGGGGGCTGGAGGGGCAGGTTTAGGGATCCAGGGGCAATTTGGGGATCCCTGCGAGTGTTTTTGGGGTCGTGGGGGGTTTGAGGGCAAATTTGGGGGTCCCAGGGGCACTTGGACACCCCGGGACTGGTTTTGGGGTTCTTTAGGGTGGGTTTTTAGGGGTGTGACCTGGCAGTGACCCCCCCAAACCCCCTTTTTCCCCCCTCAGGCACCCCCAAACCCCCCCACTCTGACCCAGTGGCTGGAGCTGCTTGTGGGGGGCCCTGCTGAAAACGGGGGACCCCCTAAACCCCCCCCCCCAAAAACCCCCTCCCCATTAAAAAACCCCCAATAAAACCCAAAAAAAAAAAACTCCCAAAAAATTCGGGTTTTTGCGGGAGCAGTTTTATTGTGAGGAGGGGGCTGTGGGGGTTGTGGGTTTTGGGGTGCAGGGGGTCCCCCGATTTTGGGGGGGTCCTTACGGGGGGGGGTCGTTGCGGGGTCTCTTGGGCTGGTTGCGCTCGGGGTGCAGCAGGATGACGTAAACCTTGGGGGCGTAGAGGAGCCCCAGGGGCACCGAGGCCGACAGGGACATGGACACGGTGAGGGTGGCTGTCTGCACGTGCACCTGAACCCCAAAAAAGGAACCCCAAAATCGCAGTGACCTCAAAAACACAGTGACCCCAAAAAAGGAACCCCAAAATTACAGTGACCTTAAAAAACCCACTGAGCCCCCCAAACCAATCCCACTGTCCCATGTGCTCGTGGACACGGTGAGGGTGGCTGTCTGCATGTGCACCTGAACCCCAAAAAATGAACCCCAAAATCACAGTGACCCCAAAAACACAGTGACCCCAAAAAAGGAACCCCAAAATCACAGTGACCCCAAAAAAGGGAATGCCAAAATTACAGTGACCCTAAAAAACCCACTGAGCCCCTCCAAACCAATCCCACTGTCCCATGTGCTCGTGGACACGGTGAGGGTGGCTGTCTGCACGTGCACCTGCACCCCGAAAACAGGAACCCCAAAATTACAGTGACCCCAAAAACGGGATCCCAAAATCACAGTGGCCCCAAAATCACACAGAACCTAAAAATGGGACCCCAAAAGGAGAAACCCCAAAATCACGTTGACCCCAAAATCCCATTGAACCCAAAAACGAGGAAGCCGCACCAAAGATGAGCTCAAAGGCAAACCACACCCGTGTTCCCACACTGATCCCCAAAACCCCCTCAGGAGCCCCCCAAAACCCCCAAATATCGCCAGAGACCCCCCCCAAATCCCCTCCTCACCCTCTCAGCCGACTGGGTCCGAAGGCGAGCCACACCACGTGTGCCCCCAGGGACCCCCAAAACCCCCCCAGGGACCCTCCAAGAACCCCAAATCCCCCCTCTCACCCTCTCGGCCGACTGCGCCACCCCAAAGAAGATGGGTCCGAAGGCAAGCCACACCACGTGTGCCCCCAGGGACCCCCAAAACCCCCCCAGGGACCCCCAAATACACCCAGGGACCCTCCAAGAACCGTCCAGGAACCCCCAAATACACCCAGGAACCCCCAAATCACCCCCAAACCCCCTCCTCACCCTCTCGGCCGACTGAGCGGCTCCAAAGAAGATGGATCCAAAGGCAAACCACACTATGTGTGCCCCCAGGGACCCCCAAAACCCCCCCAGGGACCCTCCAAGAACCCCCAAATCCCCTCCTCACCCTCTCGGCCGACTGCGCCGCCCCGAAGAAGATGGGTCCGAAGGCGAGCCACACCACGCACGTGGTGTACATGGCGAAGCCGATGGGCTTGGCCTCGTTGAAGGTCTCGGGGACGCCGCGGGCTTTGACGGCGTACACGGTGCAGGTGAGCATCAGCAGCAGCGCATAGGCCAGGCAGGCCAGCGTGGCCCCCTCGGCCATGTCGCAGCGCAGCACCCCCCGAGCCGCCTCGGGGTCGGGGGTCCGGCCCATCTCGTAGTCGATGAGGGCGTGGGGCGGCCGCACCAGCAGCCAGGTGGCCGCGGCCACGAGCTGCAGCCCGCTGAGGGTGAAGGTGATCACCAGCTGCGATGTGGGGCTGATGAAGCGCGGGGGGGTCACCGAGCGCTTGCCTGTGGGGGATGGAGGGGTTTAGGGGGGTGGTGGGACCCCCCAAAACTCGCCTAGGCTGAGGGGGGGATGGGTGCTGCAGGCTGAGATGGGAGGACGGGAATTTTGGGGAGTGTGGAGTTGGCTCGGTTGGGGATTGGGGGGCGTGTCGGTGGGGAGGGGAGGGTGGGGGCTGTGTCATGTCCTTCATTGGAGGTTCCCACCCCTCAGAGCCCCCACCCTCATCCAGAGCCCCCCACCCTCACCCAGAGCCCCTGACCCAGAGCCCCTCACCCTTACCCAGAGCCCCCACCCTCACCCAGAGCCCCTCACCCAGAGCCCCTCACCCTTACCCAGAGCCCCCCACCCTCACCCAGAGCCCCCCACCCTCATCCAGAGCCCCTCACCCTCACCCAGAGCCCCTGACCCAGAGCCCCTCACCCTTACCCAGAGCCCCCCACCCTCGCCCAGAGCCCCCCACCCTCATCCAGAGCCCCTCACCCCCACCCAGAGCCCCCCACCCAGAGCCCCTCACCCGGAGCCCCTCACCCTCCCCCAGAGCCCCTCACCCAGAGCCCCTCACCCAGAGCCCCTCACCCCCACCCAGAGCCCCTCACCCAGAGCCCCTCACCCTCACCCAGAGCCCCTCACCCTTACCCAGAGCCCCCACCCTCACCCAGAGCCCCCCACCCCCACCCAGAGCCCCTCATTCTGTCTTCCCACTCCTTGTGCCCCGCTGTGCCCCTCACCTGCTCAAAGATGGGGCAATACTGTTGGTCTTGGTGACCAGCATGACACAGGTGAGACCCCAGCCCCTCACCCCGCGCCCCCAGCCCCTCACCCCGTGCCCCCAGCCCCTCACCCTGCTTGAAGATGCGGTAGATGCGGTTGGCGTTGGTGACCAGCATGACACAGGTGAGACCCCAGCCCCTCACCCCGTGCCCCTGTGTCCCTCTTGTGTCCCCCTCCATCCCCTCCTGTGCCCCCATGCCCCCAGCCCCTCACCCTGCTCGAAGATGTGGTTGGTCTTGGTGACCAGCATGGCACAGGTGAGACCCCAGCCCCTCACCCCGCGCCCCCAGCCCCTCACCCCGCGCCCCCAGCCCCTCACCCCGTGCCCCCAGCCCCTCACCCTGCTCGAAGATGCGGTAGATGCGGTTGGTTTTGGTCAGCAGCGCCGCGTAGGTCAGGCTCATGCCCATGCCCAGGAAGAGCCGCCGCAGCGCGCAGACCCCCACGCCGGGCTCGGCCACCATCAGGAAGGTGATGGCGTACACCAGCGCGATCCCGGCCAGCAGCACGTAACTCAGCTCCCTCCCCGAGGCTTTAACGATGGGCGTCTCGTGGTGCCGCACGAAGGTGGCCAGCACGAAGGCGGTGGCCATGAGCCCCAGCGTGGCCAGCGCCAGCGGCACGGCGGCGCAGGGGTCGCCCCAGCGGAGGCGCAGCACGGGCGTGGGGCGGCAGGCGGTGCGGTTGGGCGTGGGGCGCAGGTGGGGCGCGCACGGCAGGCAGGTGAGCAGGTCCGCCCGGTACTGGTAGCCCCCGCAGAGCTCGCAGTGCCAGCAGCACGGCACCCCCTTCACCGGCTTCTTGCGCTCGCCGGGGCCGCACGGCAGGCTGCACACCGAGGGAGGCGGCGAGGACGAGTTGGAGCCCCAGGCCATGGCGTCCTCCTGGGGGGGGGGACAGTCAGGGAGCCCCTGAATCCACCACGGGTACCCCAAATCCAGTATGGATACCTCAAACCTCCAGGGACACCCCAAATCTCCCAGGGACACCCCTCAAAAGAGAGGCTGCACACCAAAGGTGACAATGAGTTGGAGCCCCAGGTCATGGTGTCCTCCTTGAGGGGGACAGTCAGGGAGCCCCCAAATCCACCACGAATACCCCAAATCCACCACGGATACCCCAAATCCACTATGGATACCCCAAATTCCCCATGGATACCCCGAATTTCCCAGGGACATGACAAACCCTCATGGACACCCCTCAAAAGAGAGGCTGCACACCAAAGGTGACAATGAGTTGAAGCCCCAGATCATGGCGTCCTCCTTGGGGGGGGGGACAGTCAGGGAGCCCCTCATGGACACCCCAAATTCCCCACGGGTACCCCAAATCTCCCATGGATCCCTCAAACCCCCAGGGACACCCCAAATCCCCATGGATACCCCAAATCCTGCATGAGCATCCCAATCTCCCGTGGACATCCCAAACCTCCTCAGGGAACCCCCAAACTCCCCGTGGACACCCCATGGATCCCCCAAAGCTCCTCATGGACACCCCAAACCTCCTCAGGGACCCCCCCAAAAACCCCAGGGACCCCCCCCAAACACCTCAAGGACACCCCAAACCCCCCACAGACACCCCAAAAACCACCACGGACACCCCCAAGTCCCCCATGGACACTCCAAATCTCCTAATGGACACCTCTAACACCACCAGGGACACCCAAAATCTCCTCAGGGACCCCCCCCAAACCCCCCACAGACACCCCAAACACCCCCATGGACACCCCAAACCCCCCACAGACACCCCAAAAACCACCACGGACACCATAAATACCCCTTGGACACCCCAGTGACCCCCCCAAACCCCACACAGACACCCCAAAAACCCCCCATGGACACCCCAAAAACTCCCACAGACACCCCAAATACCCCATGGACACCCAAAATCTCCTCAGTAACCCCCCCAAACACCCCAGTGACTCCCCCAAACCCCCGAACACCCCTCCAGAGCCACGCCCCCACCCAGTTCCCCCCAGTTGCCCACTGGCATCCCCCCAGTTACCCCGGGGGGGGTCTCGGGGGTCACCCCCGGGTTTTTGGGGGGCCCCAGACCCACCTGCAGGTGCAGCCCCTGCACCCACTGCCCCACAGCCCGGTAGGCGCCGCTGCCGTTGCCCCCCTGGAACTGGAAGATGTCGTAGCGCCCGGGGGCGTCCCCGTTCTCATTGAAGGACACGGGCGTGCCCGCGCTGCCTGCGCACCAGGACGGACCAGTATGAACCAGTATGAACCGGTATGGACCAGTATAAACCGCCATGAACCGGTATGAATCGGTATGAACCAGTATAAACCAGTATAAACCGGTATGAACCAGTATGAACTGGTATGAACCGGTATGGAGCAGTATAAACCGCTATGAACCGGTATGAATCGGTATGAACCAGTATAAACCAGTATGAACCGGTATGAACCAGTATGAACTGGTATGAATCGGTATGAACCGGTATGAACCGGTATGGACCAGTATAAACCGCTATGAACCGGTATGAATCGGTATGAACCAGTATAAACCAATATAAACCGGTATGAACCAGTATGAACCGGTATAAACTGGTATGAATCGGTATGAACCAGTATGAACCAGTATAAACCAGTATGAAGCGGTATGGACCAGTATAAACCGCTATGAACCGGTATGATTTGGTATGAACCAGTATAAACCAGTATGAACCGGTATGGACCAGTATAAACCACTATGAACCAGTATGATTCGGTATGAACCAATATAAACCAGTATGAACCGGTATGGACCAGTATAAACCACTATGAACTGGTATGAATCGGTATGAACCAGTATAAACCAGTATGAACCGGTATGAACCAGTATAAACCAGCATAGACCGGTATGAACCGATATGAACCAGTATGAACCGATATGGACCAGTATAAACCAGTATGAACCAGTATGAACCCAGCACACTCCCAGTGCTCCCAGTGCCCTCCCCCCATATCCCAGCTCCCTCCCAGTGCCCCCCAGTATATCCCAGTGCTTCCCAGTATGTACCAGTATATCCCAGTGTCCCCCAGTACATCCCAGTGCCTGCCAGTATATCCCAGTGCTCCCCATTATGGTCTCCAGTGCCCCCAGCTCCCTCCCAGTGCCCCCCAGTATATCCCAGTGCTTCCCAGTGGTTCCCATTACGGTCTCCAGTGCCCCCATATCCCAGCCCCCTCCCAGTGCTCCCAGTGCCCCCTCCCATATCCCAGCTCTCTCCCAGTGCCCCCCCAATATCCCAGTACACTCCCAGTGCAATATCCCAATACACTCCCAGTGCCCCAGCTCCTCCCAGTGCCCTCCCCCATCCCAGCCCCCAGTGCTCCCATCCCATCCCAGTCCCAGCTCCCTCCCAGTGCTCCCAGCCCCCTCCCAGTGCCCCCCCTCATATCCCAGTACACTCCCAGTGCTCCCAGTCCCCTCCCAGTGCCCCCAGCTCCCTGCCAGTGCCCCTCTCCCCATATCCCAGCTCCCTCCCAGTGCTCCCAGCCTCCTCCTAGTGCCCCCCCCATATCCTAGTACACTCCCAGTGCCCCTCCCCCCACATCCCAGCCCCCTCCCAGTGCTCCCAGTACCGTTGAAGGCCACCCTGCGGATGTGGGTGAGCAGCCGCCGCCCGTCGGGGGGGTCCATGTGGGCACAGAGCCCCCCCCCCGGGCACGCCTCGCCCAGCAGCGAGTGCAGCCCGTGCGCCATGGCCAGGACGGCGTCGATGACGAACTGCACCTTCCCCTCCTGCTCGTAGGGCGAGTCCCGCCCGATGCGCTCCCTGCCTGGAGATCCCAAACCCAAATCCTAAATCCTAAATCCTACATGGACACCCCAAACCTGCCATGGGCACCCCAAACCTGACAGGGACACCCCAAACCCCAAACTCGCCATGGCCAGGACGGCATCGGTGACGAACTGCACCTTCCCCTCCTGCTCGTAGGGCGAGTCCCGCCCGATGCGCTCCCTGCCTGGAAATCCCAAATCCCAAATCCTGAATCCTAAATCCTACATGGACACCCCAAACCTGCCATGGGCACCCCAAACCTGCCATGGGCACCCCAAACCTGACAGGGACACCCCAAACCTGCCATGGCCAGAACAGCCTCGATCACAAACTGCACCTTCCCCTCCTGCTCGTAGGGTGAGTCCCGCCCGATGCGCTCCCTGCCTGGAGATCCCAAACCCAAATCCTAAATCCTAAATCCTACATGGACACCCCAAACCTGCCATGGGCACCCCAAACCTGACAGGGACACCCCAAACCCCAAATTCGCCATGGCCAAGACGGCATCTATGACGAACTGCACCTTCCTCTCCTGCTCGTAGGGCGAGTTCCACCCGATGCGCTCCCTGCCTGGGGACCCCAAATCCTAAATCCCAAATCCTTCATGGACACCCAAACCCGCCATGGGCACCCCAAACCTTCCATGGGCACCCCAAACCTGACAGGGACACCCCAAACCCGCCATGGTCAGAACAGCCTCGATCACAAACTGCACCTTCCCCTCCTGCTCGTAGGGCGAGTCCCGCCCGATGCGCTCCCTGCCTGGGGACCCCAAATCCTAAATCCTCCAGGGACACCCCAAACCCAGCAGGGACACCCCAAACCCACTATGGGCAACCCAAACTTGCCATGGACACCCCAAACCTGCCACAGTTCCCCCAAACTTCCCATGGACACCACAAACTCCCCCATGGATACCCCACAAAGGGGTCAGCCCCATAAATTGGGATCCTTTTTGGGATCTCTGTGGGGTCCCTTTGGGGTCTCTCTGGGGTCAGTACCTGTGCACGTGCACATGGGGGTTTTTGTGGGGTCTCCATGGGGGCTCTCTGGGTCCCTATGGGATCTCTATGGGTCCCTATGGGTCGGTACCTGTGCAATTGTGCACAGAGGTCCCTCTGGGGTCTCCGTGGGGTCCCTTTGGGGTCTCTATGGGGTCTCTATGGGTCCCTTTGGGGTCTCTATGGGGTCTCTATGGGGTCCCTATGGGTCCCTTTGGGGTCTCTATGGGGTCGGTACCTGTGCACATGCACATGGGGGTCTCTGTGGGGTCTCTGGGGTCTCTATGGGGTTTCTATGGGGTCCCTATGGGATCTCTATGGGGTTCCTATGGGGTCCCTATAGGGTCTCTTTGGGGTTTCTGTGGGGTCCCTTTGGGGTCCCTATGGGTCGGTACCTGTGCACTTGCACAACGGGGTCTCTATGGGGTCTCTGGGGGTCCCTATGGGTCCTTTTGGGGTCTCTATGGGATCCCTTTGGGGTCTCTATGGGTCCCTTTGGGGTCTCTGGGGGATCTCTTTGGGGTCCCTTTGGGGTCTCTGTGGGGTCGGTACCTGTGCACTTGTGCACAGGGATCTCTGGGGTCTCTGTAGGGTCTCTGGGGTCTCTATGGATCCCTTTGGGGTCTCTATGGGTCCCTTTGGGGCCCCTATGGGGTCTCTGGGGTCTCTATGGATCCCTTTGGGGTCTCTATGCGTCCCTTTGGGGCCCCTATGGGGTCCCTTTGGGGTCTCTATGGGGTCCCTATGGGGTCCCTATGGGTCTCTGGGGGTCCCTATGGGGTCTCTGGGGTCTCTATGGGTCCCTTTGGGGTCCCTATGGGGTCTCTGGGGTCTCTGTGGGTCCCTTTGAGGTCTCTATGGGTCCCTTTGGGGTCTCTATGGAGTCTCTGGGGTCTCTATGGGGTCCCATTGGGGTCTCTATGGGTCCCTTAGGGGTCCCTATGGGGTCCCTATGGGTCTCTATGGGGTCCCTATGGGGTCTCTGGAGTCTCTGGGGTCTCTATGGGGTCCCATTGGGGTCTCTATGGGTCCCTAGGGTCCCTATGGGGTCCCTATGGGTCTCTATGGGGTCCCTATGGGGTCTCTGGGGTCTCTGTGGGTCCCTTTGGGGTCTCTATGGGTCCCTTTGGGGTACCTATGGGGTCCCTATGGGGTCCCTATGGGTCTCTATGGGGTCCCTATGGGGTCTCTGGGGTCTCTGTGGGTCCCTTTGGGGTCTCTATGGGTCCCTTTGGGGTCCCTTTGGGGTCCCTTTGGGGTCCCTATGGGTCTCTATGGGGTCCCTATGGGGTCTCTGGGGTCTCTGTGGGTCCCTTTGGGGTCTCTGGGGTCTCTATGGGGTCCCTTTGGGGTCTCTATGGATCCCTTTGGGGTCTCTATGGGATCTCTTTGGGGCCCCTTTGGGGTCCCCATGGGGAGGTACCTGTGCACTTGCACAAGGGGGTCTCTATGGGGTCCCTTTGGGGTCTCTATGGATCCCTTTGGGGTCTCTATGGGGTCCCTTTGGGGTCTCTATGGATCCCTTTGGGGTCTCTATGGGATCTCTTTGGGGTCCCCTTGGGGTCCCCACGGGGCGGTACCTGTGCACTTGCGCACGGGCGCGCCCCCCGCCGCGCCGGGCTCGCCGTGGGCGGCGCTGCCGTGGGGCAGCCGGCAGTTGAAATCGTCCTCCCAGAACTCGTGGAACCAGAGGTTGCGGCGGTTGTTCTCCAGGGAGCGCGAGGTGAAGTACTCGTCAAATCCTGGGGGGCACCGGGGCTCAGGGGGGACCCCAGGGGGTCGTGGGGGTCCCACAGAATCCCGGAGTGTCCCATGAGCCCCCCAAAGTCCCCTCAGAGCCCCCCCCAAACTCCTCCAGATCCCCCTAAACCCCCCCAGGTCTCCCCAAAGCTCCCAAACCCTGCCCAGAGCCCTCCCAGTGACCTCCAGTCTCCCCCAGCCCCTCCCAGTTCATCCCAGTTCCTCCTAGTAACCGACCAGTGCCCCCCAGCCCATCCCAGTAGCCCCCCAATCCTCTGAATCCCTCCCAGTGCTCTCCCAGTTCCTTCCAGTCCCCTCCAATCCTTCCCAGTTGCTCCCAGTGTCCCCTCCAGTGGCCCCAAATCCCTCCCAGTCCCTCGCAGTCCCTCCCAGTGACCTCTATTGTCTCCCATTTCCTCCCAGTGCTCCCAGTCCCTCCCAGTCCCTCCCAGTGCCCCCAGTCTCACCGGGCACCGAGGCCCGTTTGGGCAGGATGGTGATGGCCCCCCCAGTCCCTCCCAGTGCCCCCAGTCCCTCCCAGTGCTCCCAGTCCATCCCAGTGCCCCCAGTCTCACCGGGCACCGAGGCCCATTTGGGCAGGATGGTGATGGCCCCCAGTCCATCCCAGTACGTCCCAGTTCCCCCAGTCTTACCGGGCACCGAGGCCCGTTTGGGCAGGATGGTGATGGCCCCGTGCACCTCCCCCCAGTCCCTCCCAGTGCTCCCAGTCCCTCCCAGTGCCCCCAGTCTCACCAGGCACCGAGGCCTGTTTGGGAAGGATGGTGATGGCCCCCAGTCCCTCCCAGTGCCCCCAGTCTCACCGGGCACCGAGGCCCGTTTGGGCAGGATGGTGATGGCCCCGTGCACCTCCCCCAGTCCCTCCCAGTCCCTCCCAGTGCCCCCAGTCTCACGGGCACCGAGGCCCGCTTGGGCAGGATGGTGATGGCCCCCCCAGTCCCTCCCAGTCCCTCCCAGTGCCCCCAGTCTCACCGGGCACTGAGGCCCGTTTGGGCAGGATGGTGATGGCCCCCCCAGTCCCTCCCAGTGCCCCCAGTCCCTCCCAGTGCTCCCAGTCCATCCCAGTGCCCCCAGTCTCACCGGGCACCGAGGCCCATTTGGGCAGGATGGTGATGGCCCCCCCCAGTCCATCCCAGTACGTCCCAGTTCCCCAGTCTCACCGGGCACCGAGGCCCGTTTGGGCAGGATGGTGATGGCCCGTGCACCTCCCCCAGTCCCTCCCAGTGCTCCCAGTCCCTCCCAGTCCCCCAGTCTCACCGGGCACCGAGGCCCGTTTGGGCAGGATGGTGATGGGCCCCCAGTCCCTCCCAGTGCTCCCAGTCCCTCCCAGTTCCCCCAGTCTCACCGGGCACCGAGGCCCGTTTGGGCAGGATGGTGATGGCCCCGTGCACCTCCCCCCAGTGCTCCCAGTCCATCCCAGTCCCTCCCAGTTCCCCCAGTCTCACCGGGCACCGAGGCCCGTTTGGGCAGGATGGTGATGGCCCCGTGCACCTCCCCAGTGTCCATCTCCCAGTCCCTCCCAGTCCCCCCAGTTCCCCCAGTCTCACCGGGCACCGAGGCCCGTTTGGGCAGGATGGTGATGGCCCCCCCAGTCCCTCCCAGTGCCCCCAGTCCCTCCCAGTGCTCCCAGTCCCTCCCAGTGCCCCCAGTCTCACCGGGCACCGAGGCCCGTTTGGGCAGGATGGTGATGGCCCTGTGCGCCTCCCCCCAGTGCTCCCAGTCCCTCCCAGTGCCCCCAGTCTCACCGGGCACCGAGGCCCGTTTGGGCAGGATGGTGATGGCCCCGTGCGCCGCCTCCTCCAGCCCCTGCACCGGCGCCATCTTGGCGCCCCAGCTGTCCGAGCCCACCCAGGAGAAATGGCCCGACAGGTTGGCCAGGGTGGCGGCCTCCAGCACGTGCCTGCGGACGGGAACTGGGTGAACTGGGGGAACTGGGATGGGCTGGGTGAACTGGGATGGACTGCAGAACCCGCCTGCAGGATGGGAAACTGGGGGAACTGGGTGAACTGGGTGAACTGGGATGGCCTGGGTGAACTGGGGGAACTGGGATGGACTGGGCAAACTGGGACGGACTGCAGAACCCGCCTGCAGGATGGGAAACTGGGTGAACTGGGATGGACTGGGTGAACTGGGATGGACTGGGTGAACTGGGATGGGCTGGGATGGACTGGGTGAACTGGGGGAACTGGGATGGACTGGGCAAACTGGGGATGGACTGCAGAACCCGCCTGCAGGATGGGAAACTGGGTGAACTGGGATGGACTGGGTGAGCTGGGATGGGCTGAGATGGACTGGGGGCTACTGGGATGGACTGGGATGGACTACAGCACCTGCCTGCAGGACACGGCAAACTGGGCAAACTGGGATGGACTAGAAAACCTGCCTGCGGGACATGGCAAACTGGGATGGACTGGGAGTTATTGGGATGGACTGCGATGGACTACGGGCTACTGGGATGGGCTGGAATGCACTGGGGGCTACTGGGACTGACTGGGGGCTACTGGGATGGACTACAGAACCCGCCTGCGGGGACAGAGCAAACTGGGCAAACTGGGATGGACTGGGGGCTACTGGGATGGAATACGGGCTACTGGGATGGACTGGGGAGCTACTGGGAGGTACTGGGCTGAACTCCAGTGGGCTGAGGAGTACTGGGAAGGGAGCGGGGGGGGGACCGGTGTGTTACTGGTGTGTTACTGGTGTATACTGGTGTTACTGGTGTTACTGGTGTGTCACTGGTGTATACTGGTGTGTACTGGTACCGGATGTCGTCCTCGTTGGCGAACAGCACCACCCCGCGCGCCGTCGACGTCTCCATGAGGCGCCCGATGACCTTGGCGAACTCGCCCGGCTTCGGCTCCCGCGGGATCTTGATGGACTGGGCGATGCACAGGCCCCCTGCGCCAGTACGGACCAGTACAGACCGGTACGGACCAGTGTGGACCGGTATGGGCCAGTACGGACCGGTACGAACCAGTACAGACCAGTATGGACCGGTACGGACTGGTATGGGCCAGTACGGACCAGTACAGACCAGTACGGACCGGTACGGACCGGTACGGACTGGTATGGGCCAGTACAGACCAGTACGGACTGGTATGGGCCAGTATGGACCGGTATGGACTGGTATGGACCAGTACAGACCAGTATGGACCAATACTGACCAGTACTCCCAGTATACCCCAGCACAACCCAGTACTCCCAGTATAACACAGTATAACCAAGTACAACCCAGCACTCCCAGTATATCCCAGTACTCCCATTACTCCCAGTACATCCCAGTTCTCCCAGTACAACCCAGTACAACCCAGTACAATCCAGCACAATCCAGTACGATCCAGTACAACCCAGCACTCCCAGTACAACCCCGTACAACCCAGTATTCCCAGTATAACCCAGTACAAGCCAGTACTCCCAGTATATCCCAGTACTCCCAGTATATCCCAGTACTCCCAGTACATCCCAGCACTCCCATTACTCCCAGTACATCCCAGCTCTCCCAGTACAACCCCGTACAACCCAGTATTCCCAGTATAACCCAGTACAAGCCAGTACTCCCAGTGTATCCCAGTTCTCCCAGCACTCCCAGTATATCCCAGTACTCCCAGTATATCCCAGCACTCCCAGTGTATCCCAGCACTCCCATTACTCCCAGTACATCCCAGCTCTCCCAGTACCCCCGCCCCGGCCCCGCCCCGCTCTGACCGGCCTCGCGGGAGCTCTGCACGAAGGCCTCGACGCCGCTCTCGCCGTAGTTGCCCTCGGAGGCCAAAGTGCTGACGTAGCTCCAGCCCAGCGCCCGCACCACGGCCACCATGGCCTGCGCCTGGTACGAGTCCGGCGGCACCACCCGCGAGAAGAACTCGTAACGGCCCGGGTCCGACAGCTCGGGCGCCGTGGAGGCGTAGCTGATCTGGGGGATCTGGGGACATTGGGGACATTGGGACGTTAGGGACATGTGGGGCATTGGGGACATTAGGGACACACAGGGGTCCGACAGCTCGGGCGCCGTGGAGGCGTAGCTGATCTGGGGGATCTGGGGACACGGGGGACATTGGGGACATTGGGGACATGTGGGGCATTGGGGACATTGGGGACACACAGGGGTCCGACAGCTCGGGGGCCATGGAGGTGTAGCTGATCTGGGGAATCTGGGGACACGGGGACATGGGGGACATTGGAGACATTGGGGACATGTGGGGCATTGGGGACATTGGGGACACACAAGGGTCCGACAGCTCGGGAGCCGTGGAGGCGTAGCTGATCTGGGGGATCTGGGGACACGGGGGACATGGGGGACACTGGGGACATGGGGGACATTGGGGACATTGGGGACATGGGGGCATTGGGGACACGGGGGACACTGGGGACATGGGGGACATGTGGGGCATTGGGGACACACGGGGGTCTGACAGCTTGGGAGCTGTGGAGGCGTAGCTGATCTGGGGGATCTGGGGACATTGTGGACATGTGGGGCATTGTGGACATGTGGGGCATTGGGGACATTGGGGACACACAGGGGTCTGACAGCTCGGGAGCCGTGGAGGCGTAGCTGATCTGGGGGATCTGGGGACACGGGGGACATTGGGGACATGTGGGGCACAGGGGACATGGGGGACACTGGGGACATGTGGGGCATTGGGGACATTGGGGACACACAGGGGTCTGACAGCTCGGGGGCCGTGGAGGCGTAGCTGATCTGGGGGATCTGGGGACATGGGGGACATGGGGGACATTGGGGACATTGGGGACACGGGGGACATTGGGGACATGTGGGGATTGGGGACATTGGGGACACACAGGGGGACATCGGGGGCCGTGGAGGCGAGCTGATCTGGGGGATCTGGGGACATTGGGGACATTGGGGACATGTGGGGCATTGGGTACATTGGGGACATGTGGGGCATTGGGGACATTGGGGACACACAGGGGTCCGACAGCTCGGGGGCCGTGGAGGCGTAGCTGATCTGGGAGATCTGGGGACACGGGGGACATGGGGGACATGTGGGGCACAGGGGACATGGGGGACATTGGGGACATGGGGGACATTGGGGACACTGGGGACATGGGGGACACACAAGGGTCCGACAGCTCTGGAGCCGTGGAGGTGTAGCTGATCTGGGGGATCTGGGGACACAGGGGACATGGGGGACACATGGGGGACATTGGGGACATGGGACATGGGGGCAGGGGACATGGGGGACATTGGGGACATGGGGGACATGTGGGGCATTGGGGACACACGGGGGTCTGACAGCTCGGGAGCCGTGGAGGCGTAGCTGATCTGGGGGATCTGGGGACATGGGGGACATTGGGGACATTGGGGACATGTGGGGATGTGGAGACACTGGGGACATCAGGGACATTGAGGACATCAGGGACAGGGGGACATCGGGGACATGGAGACATCGAGGACATTGGGGACATGTCAGAGACATTGGGGACATCAGGGATGGTCAGGGACAGGAGGACATTGGGGACATTGGGGACATCAGGGGGACATTGGGGACATGTGGGGGACAGGGGGACATTGGGCATTTGGGGCCATGGAGGCGTAGCTGATCTGGGGGATCTGGGGACATGGGGGACATTGGGGACATCAGGGACATTGGGGAGAGGGGGGGCAGAGGGGACATCGAGGACACTCAGGGGGAGACCCAGGGGACACGCAGGGGACCTGGCACGGTGGGACCCCCTCCCTGTCCCTGTCCCTAATCCCCCCTAATCCCCCCGGGCCATTTGCTGCCGTCCCAGGGGATTGTGGGTAACACCCAGGGGGGAGGGGGGAAGGTTCTGGAAGGGTCCCTGGGGGGGGAGGGGGGGACCAGGTGTCCAGGGCCCCCTCACAGGGGACACCGTGAGGACACTGGGGACAGCGCTGTCCCTTGTCCCCTCAGTGTCGCCCCAGCCAAAACACCCCCACCTTCCCCAAATGTCCCCAACACTCCCTCCCTGATGTCCCCAACACCCCCCAGTGTCCCCAACACCCCCCCAATGTCCCAAATACCCTCCCAATGTCCCCAACTACCCCCAATGTCCCCAACACCCCCCAGTGACCACAAAGAGCTGCTGGACATCGGCCACCATGATGGACACAGAGAGGGCAGAGGCACCAGTGACACCCATGTCCCCACGGTGTCCCCTCGGTGGCCCCCATACCCAGTGTCCCTTCATGTCCCCAGTGTCCCTTGATGTCCCCAAAGCCCCCAAATGTCCTCAACACCCCAACCCCCAAAACCACCGCAAACAGGCGCAGCACGTTGGCCACCATGATGGACACAGAGCTGGCCGAGGCACTGATGTCCCCTCCATGTCCCCCATCCCCAATGTCCCCTCCATGTCCCCAACACCCCTCCATGTCCCCAAGGCCCCCAACACCCCCAAACTCACGGCAAACAGCCGCAGCACGTTGGCCGAGGCCCCAATGACCCCCATCCCCAATGTCCCCAATGTCCCCAATGTCCCTAATGTCCTCAATGTCCCCAACACCTCTCCATGTCCCCAAAGCCCCCAAATGTCCCCAACACCCCCAAGCCCCCCCAAACCCACCGCAAACAGCCGCAGCACATTGGCCACCATGATGGACACGGAGCTGGCCGAGGCCCCGATGACCCCCAGCCCCAATGTCCCCAATGTCCCCAATGTCCCCAACACCCCCAAACCCACCGCAAACAGCCGCAGCACATTGGCCACCATGATGGACACGGAGCTGGCCGAGGCCCCGATGACGCCCAGCCCCAATGTCCCCAACACCCCCAAACCCCCCCAAACCCACCGCAAACAGGCGCAGCACATTGGCCACCATGATGGACACGGAGCTGGCCGAGGCCCCGATGACGCCCACCAGGCGCTCGGGCGGGGGCCGGCGCGGGGCCGAGCCGTCGGGGCAGCTGCCCTCGCCGCCCTCGGGGGGCAGCAGGCTGCGCACGAAGCTGAGCGCCTGCTCCAGCGCGTACGTGTCCCGCGAGCAGGTGTCCAGGATGCGCGCGCCCAGCGTCAGGTTGGGCAGCACGCGCGGGTCGCCGTTGACGCGGTCCAGCGCGTACAGCATGGCCTCCAGCCGGTGGATGCCTTTCTCCTTCTTGACCGGCCCGCAGGGCACCCCGGCCGGGCCGCGGGCGTGCACCGGGAACAGCCCCCCCAGAGTCAGGTCGCCCTCCAGGCGGATGGCGTGGGGCTGGGTGGGCGCCGGGGGGCAGCGGGCCCGGGGGCACAGGGTGGCCAGCAGGGTGGCCAGCAGGGTGAGCGGTGGGGCGGGCAGGGGTGGCATGGTGGGCTATGGGGAGAGAGAGAGAGAGGGTTAGGGGGTGATGGAGGGGCTCGATGTGGGGTACGGGGACATAGGGACAGCGGGGGGACACCCTATGGGCCGGGGTGGCTCCCTGTGGGGTAGGGGGGCACAGGGACAGCAGGATGGGGCACCCTAAGGGGCAGGGGTGGGGCCCTATGGGGCAGGGGTGGCTCCCTATGGGGCAGGATGGGTGCCAGGGGGGCACAGGGACACCAGGGTGGGGACTCCTATGGGGCAGAGGTGACTCCCTATGGGGCAGAGGTGGGTGCTAGGAGGGCACAGGAACAATGGGGGTGACACCCCATGGGGCAGGGTTGACTCCCTATGGGGTAGGGGGACATAGGGACAGCAGGGTGGGGACCCCCATGGGGCAGGGGTGACTCGCTATGGGGCAGGATGGGTGCCAGCAGGGCACAGGGACAGCAGGGTGGCTCGCTGTGGGGCAGAGGTGGGTGCCAAGGTGGCACAGGGGCAGTGGGGGTGCCACCCCATGGGACAAAGGTGACTCCCTGTGGGGTAGGGGGACATAGGGACAGCAGGGTGGGGACCCCATGGGGCAGGGGTGGCTCCCTGTGGGATGGGGGTCGTACCCCAGGGACACTAGGGTGGGCAGGAGGGGACAGAGGGGGGTGACAGAGAGGACACCCAGGGGGTGAGGGGTGGCACCAATTGGGGTGGGGGGTAATGACCCCCAGTGGGGCGGGGAGGGACACCCCAAGAGGCAGAGACCCCCGAAATGTGTGGGGGGAGCAGCTTCCCATGGGGCTGGGGGCTCTGTCCCCTCCTCGGGGAGGGGGAGGTTTGGGGGTCCCCATGGGGCTGGGGGCTCTGTCCCCTCCTGGGGGTTGGGGGTCCCCATGGGGCTGGGGGCTCTGTCCCCTCCTGGGGGTTCGGGAGTCCCCAGCCCCCATTTTGGGGGTCCCGCTCCCCCCACCCCGCTCACCTGGGCCGTGCCTGCTCCGCTCCCTGTGCAGCCGCTGGGGACTGCGGGGTGGGGGCCGGCCCCGTCCTGGCCCCCCCAAATCCCCCCCAAATCCCCCCCGCCCCCTCGGGGTCCCTCCAGATGCTGATGGGGAAGGGGAGGGGGAGGGGGAGGAGCCCCCCCCAGTCCCCCCCTGGTTTGGCCGAACTCCCAAAACGCCCTGAGCCCACCCCCCCCAATTAAACCAGATGTTAATTTTTTTTTGGGGGGGGGGGAGGGGGATTAGGGGTAACCCCCCCCAACACATCCCCTGGGGGTCCCGCGGTGGGGCTGAGCCCCTCGGGGGTTTGGGGGGGCTGGGTGGGCCCTAATCCCCCCCAGCTGTGGGATTATGGGGGGGCAGGGGGATAATCCACTGCTCATCTGCAGCCAGGACCCCCCCCCAGCAGCGGAGGAGGGAGGGGGGACACGGGGGGGGGATTTGGGGGGGGCTGAGAGGGTGAGGGGGATCCTGGGGGGCTCAGGGGACATTTGGGGGGCTGAGGAGCGGCATGGGGGGGCTGGGGGGGCATTGGGGTGATTGATGGACAGCGGGAGGGTCGGTGGGTTTGGGGGGGTCAGGCGGTGTGGGGGGTCAGTAGGTCCTGGGGGGGGTCAAGGGGTCTGGGGAGGGGTCAGAGGGGCTGGGGGTGGCAGTGGGTTTGGGGGGTCAGTGGGTTTGGGGGGGTCAGTGGGTTTGGGGGGAGGTCAGTGGGGCTGGGGGGGTCAGTGGGTTTGAGGGTGTCAGTGAATCTGAGGGGGTCAGTGGGTCTAGGGGGGGTCAGTGGGGCTGGGGGGATATGGGGGGGGCACTGTGGGGGTTCCATGAGCCCCAGAACGGGCGGGGCCATTCCCGCCAAAACTCCCCCTCAGGCGTTCCCGCGCAAACCGCGGCGCGCCGCCAGGCCACGCCCATAAACTTAAACCACGCCCCCTCATCGACGTAAACCACGCCCCTAAAGCTAAACCACCCCCTCATTGCTTTACGGCTTTTTCGCGACTGCTCCGCCCCTTGCTGGCAGTGCTTTACGGCAGTGTTGATGTTTTACGGCCGCGGCCGGCAGCGCTCTGCGGGTGCGGGGCCTGGGGGCTCGGGGGGGCTCTTGGGGGTCCCGGGGGATTTCGGGGGTGCGGCAGAGCCTGGAGAGGGGTGGGGGGTCCCTGGGGGTGGTCGCTTCTGTTTAACTCCCTCCTGCCCATCGTAGGGGCCATGGCTGGGGCCAAGCGGGACCTGCACAGGAGGGGTGAGGAGGAGGAGGAGGAAGAAGAGGAAGAAGAAGAAAAGGAGGAGGAAGAAGAAGAAGAGGAAGAAAAGGAGGAAGAAGAAGAAGAAAAGGAGGAGGAAGAAGATGGTCCCGAGGACTCCCCCGCTGCCGAAGCCCCCTCCGACCCCCCCCCAAAGCCGGTGGTCCCGGGGGTTCTTTATTTGTCCTTCCTCCCCCCGGGCTTCGGGCCCCGCCAGGCCCGGGCGCTGCTGCGGCCTCACGGGGAGCTGGGCAGGGTCTTCCTGCAGCCCCGCGGTGAGTCAGGGGGTCCTGGCGGTTTTTGGGGTGTCAGGGGGTCCCTGGGGGTCAGAGCCCAAAAAATGGGGGAAGGGGGCGGTCATGGGGGTCCTGGAGGGGAGCTGGGTGACCCCCCGCAGGTACAGAATTTTGGGGCGAGGTCCTTTGCCAACCCACAGAG
>JAREIS010001043.1:0-14844 GCA_030060385.1 Muscicapa striata striata
GGGCAATTGCCCTGATACGAACATTGGCTATTTTCCCTCTGAAAAAAACCACACCCTCCCAGTTTCTTAATGGCCATTTTGAGGAAGACATTGTATCTCCAAAAGTAGCCAGGATTCTAAGTGGTTGCATCTTTAGTCACGGAGAAATCCCGATCCTTTCGGGTATTAGCTGTCAGATGCCTAGTCTCAGGCCAATTGCCCAGAATACGAACATTGGCCACTTATCCTCTAAAAAAACCCACACTCTCCCAGTTTGTTAATACCAGTTTGTAGGTAGTGTTGGTCTCTCAAAACGTAGCCAGGCTTCTAATTGCTGGCATCTTTAGTCTGGCAGAAATCCTGATCTGTTCAGAATTTTAGCTGTCAGACACCCAGTCTCAGGCCAAGGCCGCAGGATATGAATATTTGCAATTTTCCCTGTGAAGAAAACCACAACCTCCCAGTTTCTTAATGGCCGTTTTGAGGAAGACATTCTATCTCCAAAAGTAGCCAGGATTGTAAGTTGTGGCATCTTTAGTCTGGGAGAAATCCTGACCCTTTCGGACTTTTAGCTGTCAGAGGCCCAGTCTCAGGCCCATTGCCATGGATACGAACAGTGGCCATTTTCCCTCTGAAGAAAACCACACCGTCCCAGTTTCTTAATGGCAGTTTGGAGGAAGCCATTGTCTCTCCAAAAGTAGCCAGGGTTTCTAAGAGGTGGCAGCTTTAGTCTGGGAGAAATCCTGATCCTTTTGGAATTTTAGCTGTCAGACTTCCACACTGTGGGCAAGGGCCCTGGACATGTACACTGGCCATTTTCCCTCCGAAAAAAACCACACCCTCCCAGTTTCTTATTCCCATTTTGGAGGAAGATACAGTCTCTTCAAAAGTATTCAAAATTCTAACAGGTGGCAGCTTTAGTCTGGGAGAAATCCTGACCCTTTCAGGTTTATACCCGTCAGACGCGCAGTTTCTGGCCAAGGATTTGGACACGTATATTGGCCATTTTCCCTCTGAAAAAAACTACGCCCTCCCAGGTTCTTAATGGCAGTTTGGAGGAAGCCATTGTCTCTCCAAAAGTAGCCAGGTTTCTAAGAGGTGACAGATTTAGTCTGGGAGAAATCCTGATCCTTTTGGAATTTTAGCTGTCAGACTTCCACACTGTGGGCAATTGCCCTGGACATCTACACTGGCCATTTTCCCTCCGAAAAAAACCACACCCTCCCGGTTTCTTAATACCACCTTGGAGGTAGTGTTTGTCTCTCCAAAAGTAGCCAGGCTTCTAACTGCTGGCATGTTTAGACTGGGAGAAATCCTGATCATTTCGGAATTTTAGCTGTCAGACGCTCAATCTCAGGTCAAGGGCCCAGGATATGAACAATGGCAATATTCCCTCTGAAAAAAACCACACCCTCCCAATTTCTTATTCCCATTTTGGAGGAAGATACAGTCTCTTCAAAAGTATTCAAGATTCTAACAGGTGGCAGCTTTAGTCTGGGAGAAATCCTGACCCTTTCAGGTTTATACCCGTCAGACGCGCAGTCTCAGGCCAAGGTCTTGGACACGTATATTGGCCATTTTCCCTCTGAAAAAACTACGCCTCCCAGTTTCTTAATGGCAGTTTGGAGGAAGCCATTGTCTCTCCAAAAGTAGCCAGGCTTCTAACAGCTGGCATCTAAAGTAGGGGAGAAATCCTGATCCTTTCGGAATTTTAGCAGGCTGAAGCCCAGTTTCAGGACCATGCCTCTGCATGCAAAGAAGAGCCTATTTCTCTGTGAAATAAAGATCACTTAACCACTTTTGTAATACCCATTTAGAGGAGGTTATTGGCACTCCATGAACAGCCAGGGTTCTCAGTGGTGGCATCTTTAGTCTAGGAGAAATCCTGACCCTTTCGGAATTTGAGCTGTCAGACGCCCAGTCTCAGGGCAATTGCCCTGGATACGAACATTGGCTATTTTCCCTCTGAAAAAACCACACCCTCCCAGTTTCTTAATGGCCATTTTGAGGAAGACATTGTATCTCCAAAAGTAGCCAGGATTCTAAGTGGTTGCATCTTTAGTCAGGGAGAAATCCCGATCCTTTCGGGTATTAGCTGTCAGACGCCCAGTCTCAGGCCAATTGCCCTGGATACCAACATTGGCCACTTATCCTCTAAAAAAACCCACACCTTCCCAGTTTCTTAATACCAGTTTTGAGGTAGTGGTGATCCTTGCAAAACTACCCGGCCTTCTAACTGCTGGCATATTTATTCTGGGAGAAATCCTGATCCTTTCAGAATTTTAGCAGGCCGAAGCCCTGTCTCAGGCCAATGGCCCTGCATGCAAAGAAGAGCCTATTTCTCTGTGAAATAAAGATCACTTAACCACTTTTGTAATACCCATTTAGAGGAGGTTATTGGCACTCCATGAACAGCCACGGTTCTCAGTGGTGGCATCTTTAGTCTGGGAGAAATCCTGACCCCTTCGGAATTTGAGCTGTCAGACGCCCAGTCTCAGGACAATTGCCCTGGATACGAACATTGGCTATTTTCCCTCTGAAAAAAACCACACCCTCCCAGTTTCTTAATGGCAGTTTGGAGGAAGACATTGTCTCTCCAAAAGTAGCCAGGATTCTAAGTGGTTGCATCTTTAGTCAGGGAGAAATCCCGATCCTTTTGGGTATTAGCTGTCAGACGCCCAGTCTCAGGCCAATTGCCCTGGATACGAACATTGGCCACTTATCCTCTAAAAAAACCCACACTCTCCCAGTTTGTTAATACCAGTTTGGAGGTAGTGTTGGTCTCTCCAAACGTAGCCAGGCTTCTAATTGCTGGCATCTTTAGTCTGGCAGAAATCCTGATCTGTTCAGAATTTTAGCTGTCAGACACCCAGTCTCAGGCCAAGGCCGCAGGATATGAATATTTGCAATTTTCCCTGTGAAGAAAACCACAACCTCCCAGTTTCTTAATGGCCGTTTTGAGGAAGACATTCTATCTCCAAAAGTAGCCAGGATTGTAAGTTGTGGCATCTTTAGTCTGGGAGAAATCCTGACCCTTTCGGACTTTTAGCTGTCAGAGGCCCAGTCTCAGGCCCATTGCCATGGATACGAACAGTGGCCATTTTCCCTCTGAAGAAAACCACACCGTCCCAGTTTCTTAATGGCAGTTTGGAGGAAGCCATTGTCTCTCCAAAAGTAGCCAGGGTTTCTAAGAGGTGGCAGCTCTAGTCTGGGAGAAATTCTGATCCTTTTGGAATTTTAGCTGTCAGACTTCCACACTGTGGGCAAGGGCCCTGGACATGTACACTGGCCATTTTCCCTCTGAAAAAAACCACACCCTCCCAGTTTCTTATTCCCATTTTGGAGGAAGATACAGTCTCTTCAAAAGTATTCAAAATTCTAACAGGTGGCAGCTTTAGTCTGGGAGAAATCCTGACCCTTTCGGAATTTGAGCTGTCAGACGCCCAGTCTCAGGGCAATTGCCCTGGATACGAACATTGGCCATTTTCCCTCTGAAAAAAACTACGCCCTCCCAGTTTCTTAATGGCAGTTTGGAGGAAGACATTGTCTCTCCAAAAGTAACCAGGATTCTAAGTGGTTGCATCTTTAGTCAGGGAGAAATCCCGATCCTTTTGGGTATTAGCTGTCAGACGCCCAGTCTCAGGCCAATTGCCCTGGATACGAACATTGGCCACTTATCCTCTAAAAAAACCCACACTCTCCCAGTTTGTTAATACCAGTTTGGAGGTAGTGTTGGTCTCTCCAAACGTAGCCAGGCTTCTAATTGCTGGCATCTTTAGTCTGGCAGAAATCCTGATCTGTTCAGAATTTTATCTGTCAGACACCCAGTCTCAGGCCAAGGCCGCAGGATATGAATATTTGCAATTTTCCCTGTGAAGAAAACCACAACCTCCCAGTTTCTTAATGGCCGTTTTGAGGAAGACATTCTATCTCCAAAAGTAGCCAGGATTGTAAGTTGTGGCATCTTTAGTCTGGGAGAAATCCTGATCCTTTCGGACTTTTAGCTGTCAGAGGCCCAGTCTCAGGCCCATTGCCATGGATACGAACAGTGGCCATTTTCCCTCTGAAGAAAACCACACTGTCCCAATTTCTTAATGGCAGTTTGGAGGAAGCCATTGTCTCTCCAAAAGTAGCCAGGGTTTCTAAGAGGTGGCAGCTTTAGTCTGGGAGAAATCCTGATCCTTTTGGAACTTTAGCTGTCAGACTTCCACACTGTGGGCAAGGGCCCTGGACATGTACACTGGCCATTTTCCCTCTGAAAAAAACCACACCCTCCCAGTTTCTTATTCCCATTTTGGAGGAAGATACAGTCTCTTCAAAACTCTTCAAAATTCTAACAGGTGGCAGCTTTAGTCTGGGAGAAATCCTGACCCTTTGAGGTTTATACCCGTCAGACGAGCAGTCTCAGGCCAAGGACTTGGACACGTACATTGGCCATTTTCCCTCTGAAAAAAACTACGCCCTCCCAGTTTCTTAATGGCAGTTTGGAGGAAGCCATTGTCTCTCCAAAAGTAGCCAGGTTTCTAAGAGGTGACAGCTTTAGTCTGGGAGAAATCCTGATCCTTTTGGAATTTTAGCTGTCAGACTTCCACACTGTGGGCAATTGCCCTGGACATGTACAGTGGCCATTTTCCCTCTGAAAAAAACCACACCCTCCCGGTTTCTTAATACCACCATGGAGGTAGTGTTGGTCTCTCCAAAGGTAGCCAGGCTTCTAACGGCTGGCATCTAAAATAGGGGAGAAATCCTGATCCTTTCGGAATTTTAGCAGGCTGAAGCTCAGTTTCAGGACCATGCCTCTGCATGCAAAGAAGAGCCTATTTCTCTGTGAAATAAAGATCACTTAACCACTTTTGTAATACCCATTTAGAGGAGGTTATTGGCACTCCATGAACAGCCAGGGTTCTCAGTGGTGGCATCTTTAGTCTAGGAGAAATCCTGACCCTTTCGGAATTTGAGCTGTCAGACGCCCAGTCTCAGGGCAATTGCCCTGGATACGAACATTGGCTATTTTCCCTCTGAAAAAAACCACACCCTCCCAGTTTATTAATGGCCATTTTGAGGAAGACATTGTATCTCCAAAAGTAGCCAGGATTCTAAGTGGTTGCATCTTTAGTCAGGGAGAAATCCCGATCCTTTTGGGTATTAGCTGTCAGACGCCTAGTCTCAGGCCAATTGCCCTGGATACGAACATTGGCACTTATCCTCTAAAAAACCCACACTCTCCCAGTTTGTTAATACCAGTTTGTAGGTAGTGTTGGTCTCTCAAAACGTAGCCAGGCTTCTAATTGCTGGCATCTTTAGTCTGGCAGAAATCCTGATCTGTTCAGAATTTTAGCTGTCAGACACCCAGTCTCAGGCCAAGGCCGCAGGATATGAATATTTGCAATTTTCCCTGTAAAGAAAACCACAACCTCCCAGTTTCTTAATGGCCGTTTTGAGGAAGACATTCTATCTCCAAAATAGCCAGGATTGTAAGTTGTGGCATCTTTAGTCTGGGAGAAATCCTGACCCTTTCGGACTTTTAGCTGTCAGAGGCCCAGTCTCAGGCCCATTGCCATGGATACGAAGAGTGGCCATTTTCCCTGAAGAAAACCACACCGTCCCAGTTTCTTAATGGCAGTTTGGAGGAAGCCATTGTCTCTCCAAAAGTAGCCAGCGTTTCTAAGAGGTGGCAGCTTTAGTCTGGGAGAAATCCTGATCCTTTTGGAATTTTAGCTGTCAGACTTCCATACTGTGGGCAAGGGCCCTGGACATGTACACTGGCCATTTTCCCTCCGAAAAAAACCACAACCTCCCAGTTTCTTATTCCCATTTTGGAGGAAGATACAGTCTCTTCAAAAGTATTCAAAATTCTAACAGGTGGAAGCTTTAGTCTGGGAGAAATCCTGACCCTTTCGGAATTTGAGCAGTCAGACGCCCAGTCTCAGGGCAATTGCCCTGGATACGGGAACATTGGCTATTTTCCTCTGAAAAACTACGCCTCCCAGTTTCTTAATGGCAGTTTGGAGGAAGATATTGTCTCTCCAAAAGTAGCCAGGATTCTAAGTGGTTGCATCTTTAGTCAGGGAGAAATCCCGATCCTTTTGGGTATTAGCTGTCAGACGCCTAGTCTCAGGCCAATTGCCCTGGATACGAACATTGGCCACTTATCCTCTAAAAAAACCCACACTCTCCCAGTTTGTTAATACCAGTTTGTAGGTAGTGTTGGTCTCTCCAAACGTAGCCAGGCTTCTAATTGCTGGCATCTTTAGTCTGGCAGAAATTCTGATCTGTTCAGAATTTTATCTGTCAGACACCCAGTCTCAGGCCAAGGCCGCGGGATATGAATATTTGCAATTTTCCCTGTGAAGAAAACCACACCCTCCCAGTTTCTTATTCCCATTTTGGAGGAAGATACAATCTCTTCAAAAGTATTCAAAATTCTAACCGGTGGCAGCTTTAGTCTGGGAGAAATCCTGACCCTTTCAGGTTTATACCCGTCAGACGCGCAGTCTCAGGCCAAGGACTTGGACACGTACATTGGCCATTTTCCCTCTGAAAAAAACTACGCCCTCCCAGTTTCTTAATGGCAGTTTGGAGGAAGCCATTGTCTCTCCAAAAGTAGCCAGGTTTCTAAGAGGTGACAGCTTTAGTCTGGGAGAAATCCTGATCCTTTTGGAATTTTAGCTGTCAGACTTCCACACTGTGAGCAATTGCCCTGGACATGTACATTGGCCATTTTCCTCGAAAAAACCACACCTCCCGGTTTCTTAATACCACCTTGGAGGTAGTGTTGGTCTCTCCAAAAGTAGCCAGGCTTCTAACGGCTGGCATCTAAAGTAGGGGAGAAATCCTGATCCTTTCGGAATTTTAGCAGGCTGAATCCCAGTTTCAGGAACATGCCTCTGCATGCAAAGAAGAGCCTATTTCTCTGTGAAATAAAGATCACTTAACCACTTTTGTAATGCCCATTTAGAGGAGGTTATTGGCACTCCATGAACAGCCAGGGTTCTCAGTGGTGGCATCTTTAGTCTAGGAGAAATCCTGACCCTTTCGGAATTTGAGCTGTCAGACGCCCAGTCTCAGGGCAATTGCCCTGGATACGAACATTGGCTATTTTCCCTCTGAAAAAAACCACACCCTCCCAGTTTCTTAATGGCCATTTTGAGGAAGACATTGTATCTCCAAAAGTAGCCAGGATTCTAAGTGGTTGCATCTTTAGTCAGGGAGAAATCCCGATCCTTTCGGGTATTAGCTGTCAGACGCCCAGTCTCAGGCCAATTGCCCTGGATACCAACATTGGCCACTTATCCTCTAAAAAAACCCACACCTTCCCAGTTTCTTAATACCAGTTTTGAGGTAGTGGTGATCTTTGCAGAACTACCCGGCCTTCTATCTGCTGGTATATTTATTCTGGGAGAAATCCTGATCCTTTCAGAATTTTAGCAGGCTGAAGCCCTGTCTCAGGCCAATGGCCCTGCATGCAAAGAAGAGCCTATTTCTCTGTGAAATAAAGATCACTTAACCACTTTTGTAATACCCATTTAGAGGAGGTTATTGGCACTCCATGAACAGCCAGGGTTCTCAGTGGTGGCATCTTTAGTCTAGGAGAAATCCTGACCCTTTCAGAATTTGAGCTGTCAGACGCCCAGTCTCAGGGCAATTGCCCTGGATACGAACATTGGCTATTTTCCCTCTGAAAAAAACTACGCCCTCCCAGTTTATTAATGGCCATTTTGAGGAAGACATTGTATCTCCAAAAGTAGCCAGGATTCTAAGTGGTTGCATCTTTAGTCAGGGAGAAATCCCGATCCTTTTGGGTATCAGCTGTCAGACGCCCAGTCTCAGGCCAATTGCCCTGGATACCAACATTGGCCACTTATCTTAAAAAAACCCACACTCTCCCAGTTTGTTAATACCAGTTTGGAGGTAGTGTTGGTCTCTCCAAATGTAGCCAGGCTTCTAATTGCTGGCATCTTTAGTCTGGCAGAAATCCTGATCTGTTCAGAATTTTATCTGTCAGACACCCAGTCTCAGGCCAAGGCGCAGGATATGAATATTTGCAATTTTCCCTGTGAAGAAAACCACAACCTCCCAGTTTCTTAATGGCCGTTTTGAGGAAGACATTCTATCTCCAAAAGTAGCCAGGATTGTAAGTTGTGGCATCTTTAGTCTGGGAGAAATCCTGACCCTTTCGGACTTTTAGCTGTCAGAGGCCCAGTTTCAGGCCCATTGCCATGGATACGAACAGTGGCCATTTTCCCTCTGAAGAAACCACACCATCCCAGTTTCTTAATGGCAGTTTGGAGGAAGCCATTGTCTCTCCAAAAGTAGCCAGGGTTTCTAAGAGGTGGCAGCTTTAGTCTGGGAGAAATCCTGATCCTTTTGGAATTTTAGCTGTCAGACTTCCACACTGTGGGCCAGGGCCCTGGACATGTACATTGGCCATTTTCCCTCCGAAAAACCACACCCTCCCAGTTTCTTATTCCCATTTTGGAGGAAGATACAGTCTCTTCAAAAGTATTCAAAATTCTAACAGGTGGCAGCTTTGTCTGTGAGAAATCCTGACCCTTTCAGGTTTATACCCGTCAGACGCGCAGTCTCAGGCCAAGGAATTGGACACGTACATTGGCCATTTTCCCTCTGAAAAAACTACGCCTCCCAGTTTCTTAATGGCAGTTTGGAGGAAGCCATTGTCTCTCCAAAAGTAGCCAGGTTTCTAAGAGGTGACAGCTTTAGTCTGGGAGAAATCCTGGTGCTTTTGGAATTTTAGCTGTCAGACTTCCACACTGTGGGCAATTGCCCTGAACATGTACACTGGCCATTTTCCCTCTGAAAAAACCACACCGTCCCGGTTTCTTAATACCACCTTGGAGGTAGTGTTGGTCTCTCCAAAGTAGCCAGGCTTCTAACTGCTGGCATCTTTAGACTGGGAGAAATCCTGATCATTTCGAATTTTAGCTGTCAGACGCTCAATCTCAGGTCAAGGGCCCAGGATATGAACAATGGCAATATTCCCTCTGAAAAAAACCACACCCTCCCAGTTTCTTATTCCCATTTTGGAGGAAGATACAGTCTCTTCAAAAGTATTCAAGATTCTAACAGGTGGCATGCAAAGAAGAGCCTATTTCTCTGTGAAATAAAGATCACTCAACCACTTTTGTAATATCCATTTAGAGGAGGCTTTTGGCACTCCATGAACAGCCAGGGTTCTCAGTGGTGGCATCTTTAGTCTAGGAGAAATCCTGACCCCTTCGGAATTTGAGCTGTCAGACGCCCAGTCTCAGGGCAATTGCCCTGATACGAACATTGGCTATTTTCCTCTGAAAAACCACACCCTCCCAGTTTCTTAATGGCCATTTTGAGGAAGACATTGTATCTCCAAAAGTAGTCAGGATTCTAAGCGGTTGCATTTTTAGTCAGGGAGAAATCCCGATCCTTTCAGATATTAGCTGTCAGACGCCCAGTCTCAGGCCAATTGCCCTGGATACGAACAGTGGCCACTTTCCCTCTGAAGAAAACCACACCCTCCCAGTTTCTTACTGGCCATTTTGAGGAAGACATTGTATCTCCAAAAGTAGTCAGGATTCTAAGCGGTTGCATTTTTCGTCTGGGAGAAATCGCGATCCTTGCAGATATTCGCTGTCAGACGCCCAGTCTCAGGCCAATTGCCCTGGATACGAACAGTGGCCACTTTCCCTCTGAAGAAAACCACACCGTCCCAGTATCTTAATAGCAGTTTGGAGGAAGACATTGTCTCTCCAAAAGTAGCCAGGTTTCTAAGAGGTGGCAGCTTTAGTCTGGGAGAAATCCTGATCCTTTTGGAATTTTAGCTGTCAGACTTCCACACTGTGGGCAATTGCCCTGGACATGTACACTGGCCATTTTCCCACTGAAAAAAACCACACCCTCCCGGTTTCTTAATACGACCTTGGAGGTAGTGTTGGTCTCTCCAAAAGTAGCCAGGCTTCTAATGGATGGCATCTAAAGTAGGGGAGAAATCCTGATCCTTTCGGAATTTTAGCAGGCTGAAGCCCAGTTTCAGGACCATGCCTCTGCATGCAAAGAAGAGCCTATTTCTCTGTGAAATAAAGATCACTTAACCACTTTGTAATACCCATTTAGAGGAGGTTATTGGCACTCCATGAACAGCCAGGGTTCTCAGTGGTGGCATCTTTAGTCTAGGAGAAATCCTGACCCTTTCGGAATTTGAGCTGTCAGACGCCCAGTCTCAGGGCAATTGCCCTGGATACGAAAATTGGCTATTTTCCCTCTGAATAAAACCACACCCTCCCAGTTTCTTAATGGCCATTTTGAGGAAGACATTGAATCTCCAAAAGTAGCCAGGATTCTAAGTGGTTGCATCTTTAGTCAGGAGAAATCCCGATCCTTTCGGTATTAGCTGTCAGACGCCCAGTCTCAGGCCAATTGCCCTGGATACCAACATTGGCCACTTATCCTCTAAAAAACCCACACCTTCCCAGTTTCTTAATACCAGTTTTGAGGTAGTGGTGATCTTTGCGAAACTACCCGGCCTTCTATCTGCTGGCATATTTAGTCTGGGAGAAATCCTGATCCTTTCAAAATTTTAGCAGGCCGAAGCCCTGTCTCAGGCCAATGGCCCTGCATGCAAAGAAGAGCCTATTTCTCTGTGAAGTAAAGATCACGTAACCACTTTTGTAATATCCATTTAGAGGAGGCTTTTGGCACTCCATGAACAGCCAGGGTTCTCAGTGGTGGCATCTTTAGTCTAGGAGAAATCCTGACCCCTTCAGAATTTGAGCTGTCAGACGCCCGATCTCAGGGCAATTGCCCTGGATACGAACATTGGCTATTTTCCCTTGAAAAAAACCACACCGTCCCAGTTTCTTAATGGCCATTTTGAGGAAGACATTGTATATACAAAAGTAGTCAGGATTCTAAGTGGTTGCATCTTTAGTCAGGGAGAAATCCCGATCCTTTCCGGTATTAGCTGTCAGACGCCCAGTCTCAGGCCAATTGCCCTGGATACGAACATTGGCCACTTTCCCTCTGAAGAAAACCACACCGTCCCAGTTTCTTAATGGCAGTTTAGAGGAAGCAATTGTCTCTCCAAAAGTAGCCAGGTTTCTAAGAGCTGGCACATTTAGTCTGGGAGAAATCCTGATCCTTTTGGAAATTTAGCTGTCAGACTTCCACACTGTGGGCAATTGCCCTGGACAGGTACATTGGCCATTTTCCCTCCGAAAAAAACCACACCCTCCCGGTTTCTTAATACCACCTTGGAGGTACTGTTGGTCTCACCAAAAGTAGCCAGGCTTCTAACTGCTGGCATCTTTAGACTGGGAGAAGTCCTGATCACTTCGGAATTTTAGCTGTCAGACGCTCAATCTCAAGTCAAGTGCCCAGGATATGAACAATGTCAATATTCCCTGTGAAAAAAACCACACCCTCCCAATTTCTTAATCCCATTTTGGAGGAAGATACAGTCTCTTCAAAAGTATTTATGATTCTAACAGGTGGCAGCTTTAGTCTGGGAGAAATCCTGACCCTTTCAGGTTTATACCCGTCAGACGCGCAGTCTCAGGCCACGGACTTGGAAACGTACATTGGCCATTTTCCCTCTGAAAAAAACGACGCCCTCCCAGTTTCTTAATGGCAGTTTGGAGGAAGACATTGTCTCTCCAAAAGTAGCCAGGCTTCTAACGGCTGGCATCTAAAGTAGGGGAGAAATCCTGATCCTTTCGGAATTTTAGCAGGCTGAAGCCCAGTTTCAGGACCATGCCTCTGCATGCAAAGAAGAGCCTATTTCTCTGTGAAATAAAGATCACTTAACCACTTTTGTAATACCCATTTAGAGGAGGTTATTGGCACTCCATGAACAGCCAGGGTTCTCAGTGGTGGCGTCTTTAGTCTAGGAGAAATACTGACCCTTTCGGAATTTGAGCTGTCAGACGCCCAGTCTCAGGGCAATTGCCCTGGATACGAACATTGGCTATTTTCCCTCTGAAAAAAAACCACACCGTCCCAGTTTCATAATGGCCATTTTGAGGAAGACATTGTATCTCCAAAAGTAGCCAGGATTCTAAGTGGTTGCATCTTTAGTCAGGGAGAAACCCCGATCCTTTCGGATATTACCTGTCAGACGCCCAGTCTTAGGCCAAATGCCTTGGATACGAACATTGGCCACTTATCCTCTAAAAAAACCCACACTCTCCCAGTTTGTTAATACCAGTTTGTAGGTAGTGTTGGTCTCTCCAAACACAGCCAGGCTTCTAATTGCTGGCATCTTCAGTCTGGCAGAAATCCTGATCTGTTCAGAATTTTAGCTGTCAGACACCTAGTCTCAGGCCAAGGCCGCAGGATATGAATATTTGCAATTTTTCCTGTGAAGAAAACCACAACCTCCCAGTTTCTTAATGGCCGTTTGGAGGAAGGCATTGTCTCTCCAAAAGTAGCCAGCGTTTCTAAGAGGTGGCAGCTTTAGTCTGGGAGAAATCGTGATCCTTTTGGAATTTTAGCTGTCAGACTTCCACACTGTGGGCAATTGACCTGGACATGTACATTGGCCATTTTCCCTCCGAAAAAAACCACACCCTCCCGGTTTCTTAATACCACCTTGGAGGTACTGTTGGTCTCACCAAAAGTAGCCAGGCTTCTAACTGCTGGCATCTTTAGACTGGGAGAAGTCCTGATCACTTCGGAATTTTAGCTGTCAGACGCTCAATCTCAAGTCAAGTGCCCAGGATATGAACAATGTCAATATTCCCTGTGAAAAAAACCACACCGTCCCAGTTTCTTATTCCCATTTTGGAGGAAGATACAGTCTCTTCAAAAGTATTCAAGATTCTAACAGGTGGCAGCTTTAGTCTGGGAGAAATCCTGACCCTTTCAGGTTTATACCCGTCAGACGCGCAGTCTCAGGCCAAGGACTTGGACACGTACATTGGCCATTTTCCCTCTGAAAAAAACTACGCCCTCCCAGTTTCTTAATGGCAGTTTGGAGGAAGACATTGTCTTTCCAAAAGTAGCCAGGCTTCTAACATCTGGCATGTAAAGTAGGGGAGAAATCCTCATCCTTTCGGAATTTTAGCAAGCCGAAGCACAGTTTCAGGACCATGCTTCTGTATGCAAAAAGAGCCTATTTGTCTGTGAAATAAAGATCACTTAACCACTTTTGTAATACCCATTTAGAGGAGGTTATTGGCACTCCATGAACAGCCAGGGTTCTCAGTGGTGGCATCTTTAGTCAAGGAGAAATCCTGACCCTTTCGGAATTTGAGGTGTCAGACGCCCAGTCTCAGGACAATTGCCCTGGATACGAACGTTGGCTATTTTCCCTTGAAAAAAACCACACCGTCCCAGTTTCTTAATGGCCATTTTGAGGAAGACATTGTATCTCCAAAAGTAGTCAGGATTCTAAGTGGTTGCATCTTTAGTCAGGGAGAAATCCCGATCCTTTCAGATATTAGCTGTCAGACGCCCAGTCTCAGGCCAATTGCCCTGCATACGAACAGTGGCCACTTTCCCTCTGAGGAAAACCACACTGTCCCAGTTTCTTAATGGCAGTTTGGAGGAAGGCATTGTCTCTCCAAATGTAGCCAGGTTTCTAAGAGGTGGCAGCTTTAGTCTGGGAGAAATCATGAACCTTTTGGAATTTTAGCTGTCAGGCTTCCACACTGTGGGCAATTGCCCTGGACATGTACATTGGCCATTTTCCCCTTGAAAAAAACCACACCCTCCCGGTTTCTTAATACCACCTTGGAGGTAGTGTTGGTCTCTCCAAAAGTAGCCAGGCTTCTAACTGATGGCATCTTTAGACTGGGAGAAGTCCTGATCACTTCGGAATTTTAGCTGTCAGACGCTCAATCTCAGGTCAAGGGCCCAGGATATGAACAATGGCAATATTCCCTCTGAAAAAAACCACACCGTCCCAGTTTCTTATTCCCATTTTGGAGGAAGATACAGTCTCTTCAAAAGTATTCAAGATTCTAACAGGTGGCAGCTTTAGTCTGGGAGAAATCCTGACCCTTTCAGGTTTATACCCGTCAGACGCGCAGTCTCAGGCCAAGGTCTTGGACACGTATATTGGCCATTTTCCCTCTGAAAAAAACTACGCCCTCCCAGTTTCTTAATGGCAGTTTGGAGGAAGCCATTGTCTCTCCAAAAGTAGCCAGGTTTCTAAGAGGTGGCAGCTTTAGTCTGGGAGAAATCCGGACCCTTTTGGAATTTTAGCTGTCAGACTTCCACAGTGTGGGCAATTGCCCTGGACATGTACACTGGCCATTTTCCCTCTGGAAAAAACCACACCCTCCCGGTTTCTTAATGCCACCTTGGAGGTAGTGTTGGTCTCTCCAAAAGTAGCCAGGCTTCTAACTGCTGGCATCTTTAGACTGGAGAAATCCTGATCATTTCGGAATTTTAGCTGTCAGACGCTCAATCTCAGGTCAAGGGCCCAG
The DNA here is from genome assembly GCA_030060385.1 of Muscicapa striata striata. NCBI lineage: Eukaryota > Metazoa > Chordata > Aves > Passeriformes > Muscicapidae > Muscicapa > Muscicapa striata. Next base: position 14,400 of record JAREIS010001043.1, read on the forward strand.
GATTTGAACAATGGCAATATTCCCTCTGAAAAAAACCACACCCTCCCAGTTTCTTATTCCCATTTTGGAGGAAGATACAGTCTCTTCAAAAGTATTCAAGATTCTAACAGGTGGCAGCTTTAGTCTGGGAGAAATCCTGACCCTTTCAGGTTTATACCCGTCAGACGCGCAGTCTCAGGCCAAGGTCTTGGACACGTATATTGGCCATTTTCCCTCTGAAAAAAACTACGCCCTCCCAGATTCTTAATGGCAGTTTGGAGGAAGACATTGTCTCTAGAAAAGTAGCCAGGCTTCTAACAGCTGGCATCTAAAGTAGGGGAGAAATCCTGATCCTTTCGGAATTTTAGCATGCTGAAGCCCAGTTTCAGGACCATGCCTCAGCATGCAAAAAGAGCCTATTTCTCTGTGAAATAAAGATCACTTAACCACTTTTGTAAAACCCATT
>JAREIS010001044.1:0-32127 GCA_030060385.1 Muscicapa striata striata
CAGCGCCACCCTGGACATGGTGACATCCAGGAGACGGTGACACCAAGGAACGGTGACAACCTGGACATGGTGACATCCTGGACACTGCTACTCAGGGGTGGTGACATCCAAGGAACGGTGACATTCTGGAGATGGTGACAACCTGGGGGTGGTGGCACTTTAGAGGTGGTGACATCCAGGCAGTGGTGACATCCTGGACATGGTGACACCCCCGACAGTGCCACCCTGGGGGTGGTGGCACCCCTGAATGTGGTTCCACCCAGGGAACGGTGACACTCTGGGGATGGTGACATCCAGGGGGTGGTGACATCCAGACAGTGCCACCCTGGCCATGGTGACACCTTGGGGGTTGTGACATCCAAGGAATGGTGACATCCTGGGGATGGTGACACTCTGGGGGTGGCGACAGCCCTGACGGTGCCACCCGGGCGGTGCCACCCGGGAATTGGGACAGGAGGTGACACAGGTGACACATCCCGGCAACGGCAGCGCCGAGACTGGGGACAAGGTGGGGACACTGGGGACACTGGGGGGGCTTTGGGGACACCCTGGGGACACTGGGGGGGCTTTGGGGACACTGGGGACACCCTGGGGGCTTTGGGGACACCCTGGGGGCTTTGGGGACACTTTGGGGACAGGGCCACCGTGGGGTTGGGACACCGTGGGGACATTGGTGATGAGGCCACCCTGTGACAGGGGACACCTCGGGGACGGGACACTCAGGTGTCCCCTGCTGTCCCCCGGCTGTCCCGACCCTCCCACCCCCATGTCCCCGGGTGTCCCCAGCTGTCCCCATGCCCTGTCCCTGTGTCCCCAATTGTCCCCAGCTGTCCCTATGTCTCTGTCCCTTTGTCCCCAAGTGTCCCCAGCTGTCCCCGCGTTGTCCCCAGCTGTCCCCTGCTGTCCCCATGCCCTGTCCCTGTGTCCCCAGGTGTCCCCGCGTTGTCTCCAGGTGTCCCTAGCTGTCCCCATGCCCCTGTCCCTCTGTCCCCAGGTGTCCCCAGGTGTCCCCATGTCCCTGTCCCTCTGTCCCTGCACTGTCCCCAGCTGTCCCTATGTCCTGTCCCTCTGTCCCCAGCTGTCGCCAGGTGTCGCCAGGTGTCGCCAGGTGTCGCCATGCCGCGCCGCCTCCTGTCCCTCCTGCTGGCCCCCACGCGGCTCCTGCTGGCCCTGCGGGGGCTCGTGGCGCGGGGGGGACTCGCGGTGGCCGCGGTGGCCTCGGGGGTGGCCTTTGGCCTCTGGGGGGTGGCGCTGCTGCTGCGCCGCGGGCCCCGCGCGACATTCGGGTGGCGCCGCAGGGACACGGCCCGCCTGGGCTGGCCGATGGCAAATTCGGGAGCACCGGCACGTGCGGCTGCAGGTTCGGGGCTCGGGGGTCCTGGGGATTCTGGGGCGTCCTGAGGAAATTTTGGGGGTCCTGAGGAAATTTTGGGGCGTCCTGAGGAAATTTTGGGGGTCCTGAGGGGATCTGGGCGGTCCTGAGGGGATTTTGGGGGTCCTGAGGGGATTTTAGGGGGTCCTGAGGGGATTTTGGGGGTCCTGAGGGGATTTTAGGGGGTCCTGAGGGATTCTGGGAGGTCCTGACGGGATTTTAGAGCGTCCTGGGGAGGTTCTGGGGAGTCTTGGGGGCCTGAGGGGATTTTGGGGCGTCCTGAGGAAATTTTGGGGGGTCCTGAGGGGATTTTAGGGGGCATTGAGGGGATTTTGGGGCGTCTTGAGGGGATTTTGGGGGGTCCTGAGGGGATTTTGGGGAAATTTTGGAGAGATTTGGGGGATTGGGTGGGAATTTTCGGCGATTTGGGGGGAGATTTTGGGTGTTTAGGGAGGATTTGGGGGTCCTGAGGGGATTTTGGGAGGTCCTGAAGGGATTTGGGGAATTTTGGGTGGATTGGGTGGGAATTTCGGCAATCTGGGGAGGTTTGGGGGGGTCCTGAGGGGATCTTGGGGGATTTTTGGGGTGTTCGGAGGGATTGGTTGGGATTTTTTCAGCGATTTGGGGCAGATTTTGGGGTTTAGTGGGGATTTGGGGGTCCTGGAAGGTTCTAGAGGGGTCTGAGGGAGTTTTGGGGTCCTGAGGAGATTTTGGGGAATTTGGGGGATCCTGGAAGGTTCTAAAGGGATCCGAGGTGAACTCGGGGGATTTTTGGGGATCCTGGGGAATTTTGGGGTTCCAGAAGGTTCTGGGAGGGATCTGAGGGGGATTGGGGGAGATTTTTGGGGTTCTGGAAGGTTCTAGAGGGGCCTGGGGGATTTTGGGGTGTCCTGGGTGGGTCTGGGGGATTTTGGGGGATCTGGGATGGATTTTTGGGGTGTCCTGGATGGATTTTGGGCTCTTGGGGGGGAAATTTTTGGGGTGAATTTGGGGGGATTTGGGGACATCTCAGCGATCCTGGGGGGGTCCCCGCGGGGGGAGGGGCTGATTTGGGGGTGTCCCCATTGTCACCCCCTGTCCCCATTGTCACCCCCGGTGTCCCCCAGGGCTCGGGGCTCCGCCTCCATTACGTCACTGGGGTCCCCCGACGCGCCCCTGATGCTGCTGCTGCACGGCTTCCCAGAACTGGTGCGTGTCCCCAATGTCCCCAAGGGTCACCAATGTCCCCAATGTCCCCAAGTGTCCCCAAGTGTCACCTGAGTCCCACAAGTTGTCCCCAGTTGTCACCCGGGGCCCCCCCCCCCCCCGATGCTGCTGCTCCACCCCAGAACCGCAGGGTGCCACCACCAGGAGTGTCCCCAAGGTGTCACCCGAGTGTCACCCAGGCGTCCCCGTGTCCTCCATGGTGTCCCCCGGGGTGTCCCCATGTCCCCCAGCCCCCCAGGTGTCCCCAAGTGTCCCTGAGGTGTCCCCATGTCCCCAAGTGTCCCCCAGGTGTCCCCGTGCCCCCCACTCTCCCATCCCTCACCCTGTCCCCACTGTCCTCACCGTGTCGCCGCTGTCCCCAGGTGTCCCCATGCTCCTGTCCCGCTGTCCCCGTGTCCCCAAGTGTCCCCCAGGTGTCCCCAGGTTGTCCCCAGGTGTCCCCATACCCCACACAGGTGTCCCCATGCACCTGTCCCTGTGTCCCCAAGTGTTCCCATGCCCCCCACGCTCCTGTCCCTCACCGTGTCCCCGTGTCCCCGTGTCCCCGCTGTCCCTCACCGTGTCCCCACTGTCCCCGTGTCCCCGCTGTCCCTCACCCTGTCCCAGCTGTCCCCCAGTGTCCCCACTGTCCCCGCTGTCCCTCCCCGTGTCCCCGTGTCCCTCCCCGTGTCTTCACTGTCCCTCCCCGTGTCCCCGTGTCCCTCACCGTGTCCCCGTGTCCCTCACCGTGTCCCCGTGTCCCCGCTGTCCCTCACCGTGTCCCCGTGTCCCCGTGTCCCTCACCGTGTCCCCGTGTCCCCACTGTCCCCGTGTCCCCGCTGTCCCTCACCGTGTCCCTCCCCGTGTCCCCGTGTCCCCAGGTTCTGCTGGCGCCACCTGCTGCAGGAGTTCAGTGCCCGCTTCCGGGTGGTGGCCCTGGACCTGCGGGGCTGCGGGGACTCGGAGAAGCCGCCGGGCAGGGACAGCTACCGGCTGGAGCTGCTGCTCGGCGACATCCGTGACGTCATCGAGGCGCTGGGGACACCGGCGGGGACCCCGCGCTGCGTCCTGGTGGGACACGACTGGGGAGGGGTCCTGGCCTGGGAGGTGGCATCGAGTCACCCCCAGCTGGTGGAAAAGCTGGTGGTGATGGACGCGCCACAGCGGGGGGTGATGGCAGGTGACACGGGGACACTGGGGACAGGGGGGATTGGGGACAGTGGGGACACTGGGGACACTGGGGGGGATTGGGGACATTGGGGATAGTGGGGATCTGGGAGACACTGGTGATACTGGGGACAGTGGGGACATTGGGGACACTGGGGGGCATTGGGGGACACTGGGGACATTGAGGATATTCGGGACATTGGGGACACTGAGGACAGTGAGGATACTGGGGGGCATTGGGGACCCTGGGGGACATTGGGTGTCACCTCCTGTGGCCGATGCCATCCGGTGCCACCTCTCTTGGTGGCCCTGCCATAGTTGTGACACCATCCTGTCCCTGTCCCTGTCCCCGTCGCTGTCCCCGTCCCTCCCTGTCCCCGTGGCTGTCCCTGTCACTGTCCCCAGCGTTCACAGCCCGTCACCCGTCGCAGCTGCTCCGTTCCTGTTACATTTTCCTGTTCCAGCTGCCCTGGCTGCCCGAGCTGCTCCTGTCCCTGGCTGACTTCCAGGTCTGTCCCCCCTGTCCCCTCCCTGTCCCCTCCTGTCCCCTCCTGTCCCCTGCCTGACTTCCAGGTCTGTCCCCCCTGTCCCCTCCTGTCCCCTGCCTGACTTCCAGGTCTGTCCCCACTGTCCCCTCCCTGTCCCCTGCCTGTCCCTGGCTGACTTCCAGGTCTGTCCCCCTGTCCCCTCCCTGTCCCCTCCCTGTCCCCTCCTGTCCCCTGCCTGACTTCCAGGTCTGTCCCCCTGTCCCCTCCCTGTCCCCTCCCTGTCCCCTGCCTGTCCCTGGCTGACTTCCAGGTCTGTCCCCCTGTCCCCTGCCTGACTTCCAGATCTGTCCCCCTGTCCCCTCCCTGTCCCCTGCCTGTCCCTGGCTGACTTCCAGGTCTGTCCCTTCCCTGTCCCCTGTGTGTCTCCTCCTGTCCCCCCATCCCCTCATGTCCCCTCTGTCCCCTCCTTGTCCCCTCCTGTCCCCCCATCCCCTCATGTCCCCTCTGTCCCCTCCTGTCCCAGGCTGACTCCCAGCTCAGCCCATTTTGTCCCAAATTTCGTGTTCCTGGCCTCCCCCAGTCCCCGTTTTGTCCCCGGTTTCGGGGGTGCCTCAGCCCCGTGTCCCCCGGTGTCCCCCCGGTGTCCCCCCAGTTTTGGGGGTCCCACAGCCCGGTGTCCCCCAGGTGTCCCCCCGGTTTCGGGGGTCCCACAGCCCCGTGTCCCCCCGCTGTCCCCCGTGTCCCCCAGTTTCGGGGTCCTCAGCCCCGTGTCCCCCCGCTCTCCCCCGGTGTCCCCCCAGTTTTGGGGGTCCCACAGCCCCGTGTCCCCCCTGGTGTCCCCCAGGTGTCCCCCCAGTTTTGGGGTCCCACAGCCCCGTGTCCCCCCCGGTGTCCCCCAGTTTGGGGTCCCACAGCCCCGTGTCCCCGGTGTCCCCCAGTTTCTCGGGGTCCCACAGCCCCGTGTCCCCCCCGGTGTCCCCCTGGTTTCAGGGGTCCCACAGCCCCGTTCCCCCCGCTGTCCCCCGGTGTCCCCCCAGCTGGTGCGGGAGTTCCTGGGCGGGGCCCTGACGGGGATCCGGGACCCGGCGCGGCGCCTCTCGGAGCAGGAGCTCGACTCGTACCTGTTCAGCCTCTCCCAGCCCGGGGGGCTCAGCCCCCCCCTGCACTTCTACCGCAACCTCTTCCGGTGGGTGGGGCCGGGGGCGGGGCCGGGGCCGCCCCAGCTGGGATTGGGATGGTCCCAGTTGGGTTTGGGATGGTCCCAGTTGGGATTGGGATGGTCCCAGTTGGGATTGGGGTGTCCCAGTTGGGTTTGGGTGATCCCAGTTGAGTTTGGGATGGTCCCAGTTGGGTTTGGGGTGATCCCAGTTGGGTTTGGGATGATCCCAGTTGGGATTGGGATGGTCCCAGTTGGGTTTGGGGTGATCCCAGTTGGTCCCCATGTTCCCAAGGTGTCCCCAGGGTGTCCCCAGGGTGTCCCCAAGGTTACTGACCCTTTCCCCCACACCAGGGACACCCCTGTCCCCTGGAATCCACCTGTCCCCATGTCCCCAATGTGTCCCCAGGCTGTCCCTGACCCTGTCCCCAGGGACACCCCTGTCCCTGTGTCCCCAAGGTGACCCCAAGGTGTCCCCCAGGTGTCCCCCAGGTGTCCCTGACCCTGTCCCCGCTGTCCCCAGGGACACGCCCATCCCGCGGGAGCGCCCCCTCCCCCCACGCTGCTGCTCTGGGGTTCCTGGGACGCTTTCCTGGACCCGCGCCTCGGCCCCGCCCACCTGCGCTGGCTCCGCCCCCGGCGCGGCTGCGCCTCCTGCCCGGCGCCTCCCATTGGCTGCCCGAGGAGCGGCCCCGCCCCCTGGCCCGGCTGATCGCGGAGTTCCTGGGGGGCGGGGCCGGGGCGGGGTCGTAGCCACGCCCACATTGGGGGGGTTTGGGGGTGGGGTCTCAACACCTGGAGGGGGGGGGATGGTGGGACACACCCACCCCAACATCTGGAATGGACCCGAACATCTGCGGGACCCCCAAAATCCGGATGGGAACCCCAAATTCAGGGTGGGGACCCCAACATCTGGACGGAGACCCCAACATCTGGACGGGGGGGCGCTGAAATTTGGGTGGGGGACCTCAACATCTGGATGGGGACCCCGATATCCGGAGGATCCTGGCGGGACCCCAACATCTGGAGCGGGGACCCCAAAATCGGGGTGGAGACCCCAACATCTGGATGGGGACCCCAGATTCGGGGTTGGGGACCCCAACATCTGGATCAGGACCTCAAAATCTGCGCGGGGACCCCAACATCTGGATGAGACTCCCATGGTCGGGATGGGGACCCCAAATTCAGGGTTGGGGACCCCAACATCTGGATCAGGACCTCAAAATCTGCGCGGGGACCCCAACATCTGGGCGAGGGCCTTGCTTAGTGGGGGAGGGACCCCCCCCCCCCCAAAAAAACATCTGGACAAAGCTCCTCCCCCCAAACATCTGGACGAAGCCCCAAGGCGGGGAGGGGGGGGAGGGGCAGCGTGGTGGCGACCCCTCCCCCTCCCCAACATCTGGATCGCGACCAGGACCGCCCCTCCCCCCCCAAACATCTGGCGGGGTCATCCCCAAATAAATTCGGGCGACACCAAAACAAAGGGGGGGGAGGGGCTTTTTTGCTTTTTTTTAAAGGGGGGGATGGGAAATTTGGGGGATAGGTGGGAATTTTGGGGGATGGGGGAAATTTGGGGTTCTGGGTGGAAATTTTTGGGGTTTGGGCGGGAAATTTTGGGGGAGGGGGTGAGAATTTGGGGTGGGGGAGGGCGCGGGAATTTGGGTGCCTCCTCCCCTCCCCCATTTTTAAGCCTCTTAAGGGGCCCCGGCGGCCGCGGATTAACGGGGGAGGGGGAGGGGAGGGGGAGACCCGCGCTGCCCCTCCCCCACCCTCCTCCCACCCTCCCCCACCCCGGGGCGCGCCCCGCCCGCCCCTCCCCCACTCCCAGTTTAACCAGTTGGACCGGCCGGGCTGGGAATGGGGGAGGGGAAACACCCAGCGCCCCTCCCCCACCCCGCGGAGTCGCCTCCGTGTCCCCGCGGTGTCCCCAAGTTCCCACGGTGCCACCCGCGGTGTCCCCAAGTCCCTTCTTGTGTCCCTTTTTTGTCCCCAAGTCCCCTCCGTGTCCTCGTGGTGCCACCCTCGGTGTCCCCAAGTCCTCACCGTGTCCCCTCCATGTCCCTCTTGTGTCCCCAAGTCCCCTCCGTGTCCCCTCCATGTCGCCATCCCTGTCACTGCCGTGTCCCCTCCTTGTCCCCATGTCTCAGTGTCCCCTCCGTGTCCCCATCCCTGTCCTCGCCCTGTCCCCATTTCTGTCACTTCCATGTCCCCCGTGTCCCCGTCCCTGTCACTGCCATGTCCCCATGTCCCTCTCCATGTCCCCATCCCTGTCCCTGTCCCCGTCCCTGTCCCGATCTCTGTCACTGCCATGTCCCCATGTTCCTCACCCTGTCCCCATCCCTGTCCCTGTGTCCCCACCGTGTCCCCATCCCTGTCCCTGTGTCCCCATGCCTGTCCCTGTGTCCCCATCCCTGTCCCTGTCCCTTCCCTATCCCCATCCCCGTCCCTGTCCCTGTGTCCCCATCCCTGTCCCCATCCCCGTCCCTGTCCCCATCGCTGTCCCTGTCCCCATCCCCGTCCCTGTCCCCATCGCTGTCCCTGTGTCCCCATCCCTGTCCCTGTCCCTGTCCCCATCGCTGTCCCCCGTGTCCTCATAGTGTCCCCCTGCCGTGTGTCCCCCGTGTCCCCGTGTCCCGTCTCGGTGGCCGCGTTGCCATGGCCGCGGCGGAAAATAGGGCACGGGGAGGGGCCGGGGACACCGGACACGGGGACACGGGGACACGGACATGGGGACACGGACATGGGGACACCGGACACGGGGACACGGGGACATGGACATGGGGACACCGGACACGGGGACACGGACATGGGGACACCGGACACGGGGACACGGGGACACGGACACGGGGACACGGACATGGGGACACTGACATGGGGACACCGACAGGGACACTGCAATGGACATGGGGACACAGGGACACGGGGAGGGGCTGGGGACACCGGACACGGGGACACCGACAGGGACATGGGGACACTCAAATGGACATGGGGACACCGGACATGGGGACACGGGGGCACGGACAGGGACACTGCAGTGGACACGGGGACACCAAACACGGGCATGGGGACACGGGGACACTGAAAGGAACATGGGGACACCGACAGGGACATGGGGACACCGACAGGGACATGGGGACACCGACAGGGACATGGGGACACCGGACACGGACATGGGGACACGGGGACACTGACAGGGACACGGGGGGACACAGTGCTCCCAGTCCCGCCAGTCCACCCAGCATTCCCAGTATCCCCAACATTCCCGCATTCCCAGTATCCCAAACATTCCCAGTATTCCCAGCATTCCCAGTATCCCCAGTCCCCCCAACATTCCCAGCATTCCCAGTCCCCCAGTATCCCCAGTATCCCCAACATTCCCAGCATTCCCAGTATCCCCCCAGCATTCCCAGTATCCCCCCAGTATCCCCAGTCCCCCAGCATTCCCAGCATCCCCCAGCATTCCCAGTATCCCCCCAGCATTCCCAGTATCCCCAGTCCCCCCAACATTCCCAGCATCCCCCAGCATTCCCAGCATCCCCCAGCATTCCCAGTATTCCCAATCCCTCTCCCAGCCCCGCCCCCTTTCCCCGCGCTCCGGAGAAAAGGGGGCGTGGCCTCCCATCCCTCTCCCAATCACGTGATCGCAGGTGCGCCCCCCGCCCTCCCCCACCCCCTCCCTCCCCCGCACCTGGCGCTCGCGCCGCGCCCGCCCGAACCGGCCCGGAACCGCCCGAACCCTCCCGAACCCCCTTGAAACCCTCCTGAACCCACCCGAAGCTTTTCCGAGCCCACCTGAAGCGGCCGAACCCACCCGAAGCTTTTCCGAGCCCACCCGAGGCGGCCGAACCCACCTGAAGCCTTCCCGACCCACCCGGAGACGAGCCGAGCCCACCTGAAGCGACCGAACCCACCCGAAGAGCAGCCGAGCCCACCCGAAGCGGCCGAACCCACCTGAAGAGCAGCCGAGCCCACCGAAGCGACCGAACCCACCCGAAGAGCAGCCGAGCCCACCCGAAGCTGCCGAACTCTCCCGAAGCCTCCCCGAAGCCTCTCCGAGCCCACCCGAAGACGAGCCGAGCCCGAGCCGAAGCCGAAGCGGGCGCCGGTGGCCCCGGTGGCCCCGGCGGTGGCCCCGGGATGGTGGCGGCCCCCCCGGCCGCCGCCGCCGCCATGCGCCGGGGGTTCCTGGTGCCCGAGATTCGCCCGCTGGACCAGTACGACGGGGCTCGTGCTCGCAGCGCCGCCAGCCTGGCCTGGGCCATCGCCACCGGCTACGGCGGCGCCGGTAGGAGCGGGCGGGGACGGGGCCGGCGGCGGCGAGCGGGGAGGGGGGGACAGAGGGGAGGGGGATGGCGGGGCGGGGGATGCGGTTCTGGGGACCGGGGAGGGGTCTCGGTGGGACCGGGGATGGGTTCCGGTACTGGGGAGGGGTCCCGGTACCGAATCGGTACCGAAAAAGGGAGATCTGGTATTGAGGGAGGGGATCCCGGTGGTACCGGAGGGGATCCCAGTACCGAATTCGGGGGGGTTTGGTACCGAGAATGGGGGTTTCGGTACTGGGGAGGGGTCTCGGTGTTACCGGGGATGGGCTGCGGTACTGGGGAGGGGGTCCCGGTGTTACCGGAGGGGGTCCCGGGGGTACCGCAGAGGGGATTTTGGTACCCAAAGGAGAAGTTCCAGTACTGAGGAGGGGTCCCGGTATCGAATTGGTACCGAAAAGGGGCGATTCCGGTACTGGGAATGGGGTCCCGGTGGTACCGGGGATGGGTTCCGGTACTGGGAGGGTCCCGGTACCGAATCGGTACCGAAAAAGGGAGATCCGGTATTGAGGGAGGGGATCCCGGTGTTACCGGAGGGGATGCCAGTACCGAATTCGGGGGTTTGGTACCGAGAATGGGGTTTCGGTATTGGGGAGGGGTCCCGGTGTTACCGGAGGGGGTCCCGGTACCGAATCGGTACCGAAAGGGGGGATCCGGTACTGAGGGGGTCCCGGTGTTACCGGAGGGGCTCCCGGTACCGGAGGGATGCGGTTAAAAGCGGGTGGGGGCTGCTCCGTGCGGGGCTTTTGGGGTCCCGGTGGTACCGGAGGGGTCCCGGTACTGAATTGGGGGTTCCGGTACTGAGGGTCCCAGTGGTACCGGAGGGGTCCCAGTACCGAAATTAGAGAGGGGGAGGGATCGGTTTCATTTTGGGAGGGGTCCCGCTGAATTTTCTTTTTTTTTTTTTTTTTTTTTTGGGAGTGGTCCCAGCTCCCCCCGGTACCGGTACCGGGGTTCGGTTCGGGGGTTCCCCAGTCCCGGGGTTCCCCCTCCCCCCGCCCCTCGGGCGCTTTTGTTGCAGTCGAGGGGGAGGGGCTGTGACGTCGCGCTGTGACGTCACAGGGCGGGACCCCTCTTTCCGCCCGCGCCCCTGCGGTGTTGGGGGAGGGAGGGTCGCCCCCCAGGTGTTTTTGGGGACCCCCGTATCCCCCAGCTGTTTTTGGGAACCCCCAGATGTTTTTTTGGGACCCCCAGGTGTTTTTGAATCCCCAGGTGTTTTAGGACCCCCAGGTAATTTTGGGAACCCCAGATGTTTTTTGGGACTCCCCAGATGTTTTTGGGACCCCCAGGTGTTTGGGACCCCCTTTGTCCCCTCAGCTGTTTTTTGAGACCCCCAGATGTTTTGGGACCCTCCAGCTGTTTTTGGACCCCCCCTCCAGGTGTTCCTTGCCCAGATGTTTTTGGGAACCTCCAGGTGCATTTGGGACCCCACCAGATTTTTTTGGACTCTTCCAGATGTTCTTGGCACCCCTCAGGTGTTTTTGGTACCCCCAGATTTTTTTTGCACCCCCAGATGTTTTGGGCACCCCCAGATATTTTTGAGACCCTCCCAGATGTTTTGGCACCCCTCAGGTGTTTTGCCTTTTGCCCCCAGATGTTTTCTGGCACCCCCAGATGTTTTTGCCCCCAGATGTTTTTGGGCACCCCCAGATGTTTTTTTTGCACCCCCAGGTGTTTTTTTGCACCCCAGATGTTTTTGGGCACCCCCAGATGTTTTTTTGCACCCCAGGTGTGTTTTGGGCACCCCAGATGTTTTTGGGCCCCCAGGTGTTTTTGGCACCCCCAGGTGTTTTTGGGCTCCCCAGATGTTTTGGGCCCCCAGGTGTTTTGGGCCCCCAGGTGTTTTTGGCACCCCAGGTGTTTTTGGGCTCCCCAGATGTTTTTGGGGCCCCCCCCAGGTGTTTTTTGGGCCCCCCCAGATGTTTTTTGGGCACCCCCAGATGTTTTTAGGGCCCCCCCAGGTGTTTTTTGGGCCCCCCCCCAGGTGTTTTCCCTCCCCAGGGGTCAAAGTCCTCCCCTCCCCTCCCCCCCCCAGCGCCCTTTGGCCGGGGGAGGGGCCGGGTGGGGGAGGGGAGCAATGGAGGGCTCCTGGAGGGGGTGGGGCAGGTGAGGGACAAGTGAGGGACAGGTGAGGGACAGGTGAGGGTCCCACGGGTGCCACAGGACAGGTGAGGGACACGTGAGGGTCCCATGGGTGCCGTGGGACAGGTGAGGGTCCCATGGCACAGGTGAGGGTCCCGTGGGTGCTGTGGGACAGGTGAGGCTCCCGTGGGTGCCACAGGACAGGTGCCTGTCCCAGGTGTCCCAGGTGTGTCCCGTGGGTGCTGTGGGACAGGTGAGGCTCCTGTGGGTGCCATGGGACAAGTGAGGGACAGGTGGGACAGGTGAGGCTCCCATGGGTCCCATGGGACAGGTGAGGGACAGGTGGGACAGGTGAGGCTCCCATGGGTGCCACAGGACAGGTGAGGCTCCTGTGGGACAGGTGTGGGACAGGTGAGGGTCCTGTAGGTGCCACAGGACAGGTGAGGGTGCCATGGGTGCTGTGGAACAGGTGAGGGACAGGTGATGCCCCCATGGGTCCCATGGGACAGGTGAGGGTCCCAGGTGTGTCCTGTGGGTGCCGTGGGACAGGTGAGGCTCCCATGGGTGCCGTGGGACAGGTGAGGGTCCTGTGGGTGCCATGGCCCAGGTGCCTGTACTAGGTGTCCCAGGTGTGTCCCATGGGTGCTGTGGGACAGGTGAGGGTCCTCTGGGACAGGTGAGGCACAGGTGAGGGTCCCATGGGTGCCACAGGACAGGTGAGGGTCCCGTGGGTGCCATGGGACAGGTGCCTGTCCCAGGTGAGGGTCCCATGGGTGCTGTGGGACAGGTGAGGGTCCCAGGTGTGTCCCAGGTGTGTCCCATGGGTGCTGTGGGACAGGTGAGGGTCCCAGGTGTGTCCCCTGGGTGTGGCCCTTTCCCCCCCAGGTGAGGGCGTGGCCCCGTGGCTGCCCGGGCCCCTCCCCCACCCACCCATGGGCGTGGCCCTGCCCCGCCCCCACCCCTGGAATGTGCCCCTCCCCCACCCGTGGGGCCCGGGCCAGGATTTTGGGGGGGACCTTGGGGGGGTCTCCTGCTCCTTCCTGGGGTCTCCGGGGTCAATTCTGGGGTCACCCTGGTCATTCTTGAGGTCCCTGTTGCCAATTTTGGGGTCTCCAGGGTAAATTTTGGGCTCTGTGGTGTCCGTGCCGTGTCCGTCTGTCCCTGTGTCCGTCCGTCTGTCCGTGCTGTGTCCGTCTGTCCCTGTGTCCGTCTGTCCCCGTGTCCGTCTGTCTGTCCCCGTGTCCGTCTGTCCCCGTGTCCGTCTGTCCACGTGTCCATCTGTCCCCGTGTCCGTCTGTCCCTGTGTCCGTCTGTCCCTGTGTCCGTCTGTCCCCGTGTCCGTCTGTCTGTCCCCGTGTCCGTCTGTCCCCGTGTCCGTCTGTCCCTGTGTCCGTCTGTCCCCGTGTCCGTCTGTCCCCGTGTCCGTCTGTCTGTCCCGTGTCCGTCTGTGTCGTTGCTGTGTCCGTCTGTCCCTGTGTCCTTCTGTCCCGTGTCCGTCTGTCCCGTGTCTGTCTGTCCCGTGTCCGTCCGTCTGTCCCTGTGTCCGTCTGTCCCTGTGTCCGTCTGTCCCCGTGTCCGTCTGTCCGTGTGTCCGTCTGTCCCCGTGTCCGTCTGTCCCCGTGTCCGTCCGTCTGTCCCCGTGTCTGTCTGTCCCCGTGTCCGTCTGTCCGTGCTGTGTCCGTCTGTCCCCATGTCCGTCTGTCCCTGTGTCCGTCTGTCCCCGTGTCCGTCTGTCCCTGTGTCCGTCCGTCTGTCCCTGTGTCCGTCTGTCCCTGTGTCCGTCTGTCCCCGTGTCCGTCTGTCCCTGTGTCCGTCTGTCCCCGGGTCCGTCTGTCCCGTGTCCGTCCGTCTGTCCCGTGTCCGTCTGTCCCGTGTCCGTCTGTCACGTGTCCGTCTGTCCCCGTGTCTGTCTGTCCCCGTGTCCGTCTGTCCCTGTGTCCGTCTGTCCATGTGTCCGTCTGTCCCCGTGTCCGTCTGTCTGTCCCCGTGTCTGTCTGTCCCCGTGTCCGTCTGTCCCTGTGTCCGTCTGTCCATGTGTCCGTCTGTCCCCGTGTCCGTCTGTCTGTCCCCGTGTCTGTCTGTCCCCGTGTCCGTCTGTCCCCGTGTCCGTCTGTCTGTCCCCGTGTCCGTCTGTCCGTGCTGTGTCCGTCTGTCCCCGTGTCCGTCTGTCCCTGTGTCCGTCTGTCCCCGTGTCCGTCTGTCCCTGTGTCCGTCCGTCTGTCCCTGTGTCCGTCTGTCCCTGTGTCCGTCTGTCCCCGTGTCCGTCTGTCCGTGTGTCCGTCTGTCCCTGTGTCCGTCTGTCCGTGCCGTGTCCGTCTGTCCCCGTGTCCGTCTGTCCCCGTGTCCGTCTGTCCCTGTGTCCGTCTGTCCCCGTGTCCGTCTGTCCCCGTGTCCGTCTGTCCCCGTGTCCGTCTGTCCGTGTCTGTCCCCGTGACCCCGTGTGACCCCGTCACTGTCACCCCCATTCTCCCCTTTCCAACCCATTTCTGCGCTTCCGTTTCTCCCTTTTCACCCAAATTCCCCATTTTTCACCCATTTTTTGCCTGTTTTTTCTCATTTCTTCACCCAAATTTCCCATTTTTTCACCCAAATTTCCAATTTTTCACCCGTTTTTTGCCTGTTCTTCGCCTGTTTTTGTCTAATTTTTTCACCAAATTTCCCATTTTTTCACCCAAATTTCCCATTTTTAACCCATTTTAACCCATTTTTCACCCTTCTTTTCCCCCAAAATCTCCCATTTTTAACCCATTTTTTACCCTTTTTTCCCCCAAATTCCCCATTTTAACCCATTTCCCCCCCCCAAATTTCCCATTTTTCACCCATTTTTTGACTGATCTTTTTCTCATTTTCTCATCCAAATTCCCCATTTTTCACCCATTTTTAACCCATTTTAGCCCATTTTTTCCCCCCAAATTTCCCATTTTTCACCCATTTTTAACCAATTTTTAACCCATTTTTTACCTGTTTTTTCTCATTTTTTCACCCAAATTCCCCATTTTAAACCCATTTTCCCCCCCAAATTTCCCATTTTTAACCCATTTTAACCCATTTTTTCCCCCAAATTTCCCATTGTTCACCCATTTTTAACCCATTTTTAACCCATTTTAACCCATTTTCCCCCAAATTTCCCATTGTTCACCCATTTTTAACCCATTTCAACCCATTTTTCCCACCAAATTTCCCATTGTTCACCCATTTTAACCCATTTTAACCCATTCCCCCCCAAATTTCCCATTTTTAACCCATTTTTAACCCATTTTTAACCCATTTTTAACCCATTTTAACCCATTTTCCCCCCCCCAATTTCCCATTTTTAACCCATTTTTAACCCATTTTAGCCCATTTTTCCCACCAAATTTCCCATTTTTCACCCATTTTTCACCCATTTTTCACCCGTTTTTTCTCATTTTTTCCCCCAAATTCCCATTTTTTCCCCCAAAATTCCCATTTTTAACCCGATTTTAACCCATTGTTCACCCATTTTTCACCCATTTTTCACCCGTTTTTTCTCATTTTTTCCCCGAAATTCCCATTTTTTCCCCGAAATTCCCATTTTTTCCCCGAAATTCCCATTTTTTCACCCAAATTCCCGTTTTTCCTCGCGCAGCGCACGTGCCCGAGGAGCTGCGGGAGCCGTTCTACACGGACCAATACTCGCAGGAGCACCTGAAGCCGCCGGTGGAGCGGCTGCTGCTGGGGGCGGGGCTTTACGTCAGCGCCTGGCGTCACCTGGCCCCGCCCCCCGCCCCGCCCCCCGAGCCCCTCCCCCAGGATCTGGGCGCGCTGCTGGCGCTGCTGGAGGCGCGGGGTTTCCCCCCCAAGCTGCAGGGGGCGCCCGTCAGGGTGCAGGAGCTGCAGCAGAGACCCATCCGCATGGTACTGGGGGGAACTGGGAGGGACTGGGAGGAGATTGGGGGGGACTGGGAGGGACTGGGATGGGATTGGGGGACTGGGATTGGATAAAATGGGACTGGGATGGACTGGGGGACTGGGAGGATTAGGGGACACTGGGAGGGACTGGGATGGGATTGGGAGGGATTGGGGGCACTGGGAGGGACTGGGATGGGATTGGGGGGGACTGGGATTGGATAAAATGGGACTGGGATGGACTGGGGGGGACTGGGAGGGGATTAGGGGACACTGGGAGGGACTGGGATGGGATTGGGAGGGGATTGGGGGGGACTGGGAGGGACTGGGATGGGATTGGGAGGGGATTGGGGGGGACTGGGATGGACTGGGATTAACTGGGAGAGGTTTGGGGGGGACTGGGAGGGACTGGGATTGGATAAAATGGGACTGGGATGGACTGGGAGGGACTGGGATTGGATAAAATGGGACTGGGAGGGACTGGGGTGGGGTCTGGGAGGAGATTGGGGGGGACTTGGAGGGACTGGGATGGACTGGGAAGGACTGGGAGGGACTGGGATGGGATTAGGGGGGACTGGAAGGAGATTGGGAGACAGTTAAAGGGATACTGGGAACACTGGGAGCACTGGGAGTTACTGGGAACACTGGGAGCACTGGGATATTACTGGGAGTTACTGGGAGCCGCTTGTGCCCCCCCCCCCTTCATTAATCTCGTTAATCTCATTAATCCTGCCCCGCTTTAATTAGCGTTAATTGGCTCAGGGCGATCCCATTAAACCTCCCCTCCAGAGGCCACGCCCCCTATTACGTCACTCATGATAGCCACGCCCATTTTATGACGTCATCGGTGTTACCTCTTGGCCACGCCCCCACGGAGGGACTGGAAGGGCGGGGGAGGCCCCGGGACCCCCCAAAATTCCCCCAAAAATCCCCAAAAATCCCCCAAAAAATTCTCCAAAAAATCCCCCAAAATCACTCAAATAATTCCCAAAAAAAATCACAAAAAATCCCCCAAAATTCCAAAATATTCCCTGAATATCACCCAAAAAATCCTCCAAAATGCCCCCAAAATTGCTAAAAATCCCCCAAAATCACCACAAAAATCCCCAAAAAGTCCCCCAAAAATTCACAAAATATTCCAAAAAAACTCCCCAAAAAATTCCTAAAAAAACCCCCCAAAATCCCCCAAAATATCCCCCAAAAATTCCCCAAAAAAATCCCAAAAACTTCCCCAAAAAATCCCCAAAATTTAAAAAATTCCCCCCAAAATCACCAAAAAATTTCCCAAAAATACCCCAAAAATTCACAAAAAATTCCTAAAAAATCCCCCAAAAATCACAAAAAAATCCCCAAAAAATCCCAAAAAATCGCCCAATTTTTTTTTTTTAAATCTCCCAAAAATCAGAAAAAAATCCAAAAAAATCCCAAAAAATTCCTTTAAAAACCCAAAAAAATTTTTAAAAATGCCCCAAAAATCACCAAAAAAATCACAAAAAAATCCCTAAAAAGCTTTAAAAAATCCCCCCAAAATCAGAAAAAAATCCCAAAAAAATCCTTAAAAACCCCAAAAAAATTTTTAAAATGCCCCCAAAATCACAATAAAAATCCCCAAAAAATCCCCAAAAATTTTTTAAAAATCCCCCCAAAAATCAGAAAAAAATCCCCAAAATAATCCCAAAAAATTCCTTAAAAAACCCAAAAAATTTTTTAAAAATGCCCCAAAAATCTCAAAAAAAATCCCCAAAAAATCCCAACATTTCCCCCAAAATTCCCCAATTTCCCAAAATCTCCATTTTTGCCCCCAAATCCTCCCCAGGCCGCTCACCTGGCGCTGATCGATTCCCTCATGGCCGCTTTCGTCACCGAAGCCACCAAAAATTTGGGGACCCCCCCAGGAGCCCCCCAAGGAGCCCAAAACTGGGAAGCCAAAATTTTGGGATGGTTGGACACGGTGAGTTGAGATTTTGGGGGATTTTTAGAGTTTTTGGGGTTTTTTTGGTGGAAAATTTGAATTTTTTTTGATTTTTTTTTTGATTTTTTAGGTGAATCGGAAGCTGCAGGAAAGCACCGAAAAGGAGGGGGGAGGGGGGACACCCCAAAATTTGGGGGTCCCCGAATCTTCCTCAGCTCCTCCTGCTTGTAGCCACAAGGTTGGTGAAGGGTGAAATTTGGGGGGTTCAAAAAATTTGAATTTGTGGGGTTTTGGCCTAAAAAAGAAAAAAAAAAAAGGTCAAAAAAGGAAGAAAAAAATCCTCGAAAAATAAAAAAATTCTCGAAAAATTCCCTCAAAATCCCCAAAAAATGGAAAAAAAATCCTCAAAAAAAAAAAAATTCTAAAATTCTCTCCCAAAATCCCAATCAAATCCCAAAAAAATTGAAAAAAATTCCTCAAAAAGTTAAAAAAATTCAAAATATTTTCTCAAAATCCCCAAAAATTAAAAAAAAATTTCTCAAAAAAAAAAAAAAAAAAAAATCCAAATTTCTCTCCCAAAATCCCAATTAAATCCCAAAAAAAAAAAAAAAAATTCCTCAAAAAAATAAAAAAAATTCCAAAATTCTCTCCCAAAATCCCAATTAAATCCCAAAAAAATAAAAAAAAAAATTCCCCAAAAAAGTTTAAAAACCCGCCAAAATTCTCTCCCAAAATCCCAATTAACTCCCAAAAAAATCGAAAAAAATTCCTCAAAAAATATAACCTCAAAAAATTCCCAGAAATCGTCTATAAAATAAAAAAAAATCCAAAAAATAGCCCCAAAATCACAAAAAAAATCACCAAAAAATCCCCAAAAATCCAAAAAATTTCCAAAAAATAAAGAAAAAAAATCCAAAATATCCTTCAAAAAACGACAAAAAAATCCCCCCAAAAATCACCAAAAAGTCACCAAAATAATAAAAAAAATCACCTAAAAAATTCCAAAAAAATCATTAAAAAATCCCCCAAAAAACCACCAAAAAAATCCCCAAAATCACAGAAAAATTCCCAAAAAAATCCTAAAGAAATCAAAGAAAAATACCTAAAAATACCCACCAAAAAAGTCTCAAAAATAACAAAGGGAAATCCCAAAAAAATCCAAAAAAAACCAAAAAATCCCCAAAAAAATCCCCCCAAAAAATAATTAAAAAATAAAAAAAATCCCCCTAAAATTCACAAAAAAATCCCAAAATCCCCAAAAAAATCCCCCCAACATCCCCCTAAAATTCACAAAAAAAAAATTCCAAAAATCCCCAAAAAAATCCCCCAAAAATCCCAAAAATAACAAAGGGAAATCCCAAAATATCCCCTAAAAATCACCCCAAAAAATCACACAAAAATCCCCAAAAAAATCATTAAAAAATCAAAAAAATCCCCCAGAAAATCCCAAAATCACCTAAAAAAATTCCAAAAAAATCCTAAAAAAATCCAAAAATCCCCTAAAATCCCCCAAAAAAAAAAAAAAAAAAACCAAAAAAACTCCCCAAAAAACCAAAAAAATCCCAAAAATCACCAAAAATCCCCCCAAAATACCTGAAAAATCACATTTTCCCCCTTAAAAAAATCACATTTTTCTCCCTAAAAACCCCCATTTTCCCCTCAAAATTCACTTTTTTTTTCCTCTCCTCTTTCCCCTCCTCCCCCTCTCGCTTTCGGGGCTCTCTGGGTGAATTTGGGGACCCCTCCCCCAATTTTGGGGGCCCCTCCCCCCCTTTTGCTGACCCCCCCTCTTTTCTCAGTGTCCCACCCGCTGGTACTGGAAGTTGGTTCCTGTAAGTGGGGGCTTTGTCTGACCCAAAATCTGCATTTTTCACCCCAAAATTTCACCTTTCCTGGTTGCTTTCACCCCCTTCCCCAAATTTTTGGGGGGTTCTCAACCCCCCCAAAATTTGCCAGGCATGGATTTCCCACCTTGAGTTTGGGAGGTTTGAAGGATGCTGGGGGAAAAAGGGAAAAAAATGGAATTTTTTTGTTAAAAAATGGAGAAAAGTGGGGAAAAAATGGGGTAAAATGGGAAAAAATAATGGGGGAAAATTGGATAAAATGAAATAAAAATGGGGGAAAAAAGGGATAATTAGAGGAAAAAGTGGATAAAAATTAAAAATAAAATTGGAAAAAAATTGGGAAAAATTAGAAAAATGGGAAAAAGGGGGAAAATTGGAAAAATGGGAAAATGGAAAAATAATGGAAAAATAATGGGGAAAAATGGAAAAAAATTGGGAAAAATGGGAAAATAATGGAAAATTAATGGGGAAAAATGGAAAAAAATTGGGAAAAAATGGGAAAATAATGGGGAAATAATGGGGGAAAAAGGGAAAAATTTTAGGGAAGAAATGGATAAAAAATTAAAAATAAAATGGGAAAAAATTGGGAAAAATTGGGAAAAATGGAAAAAGAATGGGAAAAATAGAAAAATAATGGAAAAATAAATTGGAAAATAGCTGCAAAATAACTGGAAAATTATTGAAAAAAAAAATCCCCCAAAATTCCAAAAAAAATCCAAAAAATTAAAAAAAAAAAAAAAATTTCCAAAAAATTCTAAAAAATCCCCAAATTTTTGGGGTTTCTGGCACCTCCCCCCAAATTTTTTTGGGGGTGTTTTGGCCCCGCCCAGCATCCGCCCCTCCCCCCCCCCCTTTTCTGTGTCTTGCGTCGAATTTTTATTTTTTGGGGGGGGGAGGGTGGGGAGGGGCACGAAGCTGCATGGGGGGGGAGGGGCATGAAAACCAGGAGGGGGAGGGGCATGAATTTGGGGGTGGGGAGGATCTCGGGGACACCCCCCCTCAATTTTTGGGGCTCCCCCAATTTTTAGGATGAATTTTGGGAATTTTTTTAGGATTTTTTGCCATTTTTGGAGCTTTTTTTTCTTTTCCCATCCCCATTTTTTGGATTTTTTTCCAGAATTTTGGGGTCCCTTCCTAAATTTTGGGGACCCCTCCCCAATTTTATGGTTTTTTTCCTTTTTTTTCCTCTTTAAATCAATTTTTTCCCCATTTTTTTCCTCCTTTTTTTCCCATTTTCGTCCATTTTTTCCCCATTTTTTCCCATTTTTCCCAATTTTTTTTTAACATATTTTCCCCATTTTTTCCCCATTTTCCCCAAATTTTCCTCCTCCAAATTTTTCAGGACCCCTCCCCAATTTTAATTTTTTTACCCTTTTATTTTCCTCTTTAAATAAAATTTTCCCCATTTTTTCCTCATTTTTTTCCCATTTTCGTCCATTTTCCCCCATTCTTCCCAATTTTTTTTACCATATTTTCCCCATTTTTTCCCAAATTTTTCCCAAATTTCCCCAAATTTTTCCTCCTCCAAATTTTTCAGGACCCCTCCTGAATTTTAATTTTTTCTTTCCTTTTTTCCCCTCTTTAAATCAATTTTTCCTCATTTTTTCCTCATTTTTCCTATTTTTTTCCCCATTTTCCCCAATTTTTTTCCATATTTTTCCAAATTTTTTCCCAAATTTCCCAAAATTCCCCCAAATTTTCACCCTCCCCCCCATTTTTTGGGGTGCTCTTTCCATTTTTTGGGGTCCCCTGCCCATTTTTGGGGTCCCTGGGGGGGTTTTGGGACCCCCCTGACTCTTTTTTTCCCACAGCACGCCATCGCCTTCTGTTTGAAGGAATCAGGGAATAAACCTCCGGTGGTAAGGACCAAAAAAAAAAAAAAAAAAATCCAAAATTTGGGGACCCCCTTTCTCCCATGTGACCCCTCCCAAAATCCTGAAACCACCCCAAAAAAAAAAAAAAAAAAAAAAATCCCACCCAAAAATTAAATAAATCCCAATATTGAGACATTTTTAGGGTTTTTTGAAATGGGGATTTTAGGGTGCAAACCCCCCAAAATTGTAACCCCCCCCCAAAAAAAAAGAAATAAATTCGGGGTTCCCTCTTCTGCATGTGCCTGTTTTGGGGGGTGGGAGGAATTTGGGGGGAGATTTTTGGGGTCCCCTTAACCATTTTTTGGGGGGAAATTCCTCCATTTTGGGGGGGTTTGAAATTTTTTTGGGGGGGTCTCAAACCCTTCCCCAAATTGGGGGAATTTTGGGGACTCCCCCCTTTATAAATTCTGGGGTTTCCCCTCCCTCTCTGCTATTTTTGGGGTGATTTTGGGAAATTTTGGAGTCCCCAACGCCTCCTTATCCTGAGGGGGATTTTTTTGGACTCCTCCATTTTTATTTTAGGGGGGGGAATCCTTTTCCTGAGGGTGGGAATTTTGGGGTTATTTTGGGGGGATCCTTCCACTTTTGAGGCGGGTTTGGAGTTTTCATGTGTCCCCCCCCCCTTTTAATTTTTGGGGGAGCCCTTCCATTTTGGGTGAATTTGAGGAATTTTGGGATTTTTAGGACCCCTTTGACCTCCCCCCCCCTTTAAATTTTCCCGCCCAGATTCGGTACCGGAAGGACAAAGGCGCCCCCCCAGCGCCCCCGCCATTCCCTCCCGTGAGGGGACTGCAGGATTTGGCCAGCGGGGGGGTTCTGGCGGCCGCCATCCACTTCTACTGCCCTCAATCCCTGCGCCTGGAGGGTAAGGAAGGATTTTTGGGAGAAATTTGGAGCATTTTGGGGGTTTTTTTCTCCTAAAGGAAGGGGGGGCGGCAAGGATTCTGAGGTAGGGATCCGCTAGGGGGCGCTGTGGTGAGGCCGGACCGCACCAATGTGAGGGGGAATGGGGGGGGTCCCATAAGGAAATTGGAGGGATTCTAGGGCAGGTTTTCAATGGACGGACACGGGGGGGGTTTTGAGGGGTCTTTAGGGGAGTTGTGGTGGAGATCCGAGGGGTTTTTGGGGTCATTTTTGGGGTGTGATGCCCCATCCCCATATCCTGGAATTTTCCAGTGATCCGGCCCAGCCAAACCTGAGGGGGCCATGAGGGGTCTCGTGAGGAAAATGGGGGTCCCATGAGGACAGTTCCAATAAATTAACAAAATGGGTCTTTGGGGGGTTGTGGGTTCAATTGGGGGGGGGGGGTATGGAGGGGGTTCCAAGAGGTTTTGGGGTCGTTTTTGGGGTGTGACCCCCCCCTCGACTCCAATCCTGGAATTTTCCAGTGATCCGGCCTGGCCCAACCTGAGGGGGTCTCGTGAGGAAAATGGGGGATAATCCAAATAAATTAACACCAGGGGTCTTTGGGGGTTGTAGGTTCATGTGGGGGATTATGAAGGGGGTTGAAGGGTTTTTGGGGTCATTTTTGGGGTGTGACCCTCCCACGCCCCCAGTCCTGGAATTTTCCAGTGATCCGACCCAGCCAAACCTGAGGGCGCCATGAGGGGTCTCGTGAGGAAAATGGGGGACAGTTCCAATAAATGAACACGGGGGGTCTTTGGGGGTTCTGGGTTCATGTAGAGTATTATGAAGGGGGTCCGAGGGGTTTTGGGGTCATTTTTGGGTGTGACTCCCCCCCCCGTCCCCAGTCATGGAATTTTCCAGTGATCCAGCCCGGCCCAGCCTGAGGGCACCATGAGGGGTCTCGTGGGGAAAATGGGGACAGTCCCAATAAATGAACACGGGGGTTTTGGGTTCATGTGGGGGGTGTGAAGGGGACTCGAGGGGTTTTTGGGGTCATTTTGGGGTGTGACCCCCCTCGTCCCCAGTCATGGAATTTTCCAGTGATGCAGCCCGGCCCAGCCTGAGGGCGCCATGAGGGATGGGGGGTGAAGAATGTTTGAAAAACTAAAGGAAAACTGAGGGTCCTAATAGGAGAATCCCAATGAGGAGTATGGAGAAATCCCATAAAGGTGCCCGGTGGGGTTTGGGATCCGTTTTGGGGTTTAACCCACCTTTTTTTTTTTTTTTTTTTTTTTCAGACATCCGCCTGGGGCGCCGCTGGCGCTTCCGGACCGGCTGCACAACCTGGGGCTCGTGCGCGACTTCGGCGCGCGCCACCTGCGCACGCGCTGCCCCCTGGCGGTGGAGGACCTGCTCTACATGGCGCCGGCCCTCAAGGTAAAATCCGGGATAAGCTGCGGCAAAACTGGGGGAAACTGGGGGAAACTGAGGGAAAAAAATGGAATTTTTTTGTTAAAAATGGAGAAAAGTCGGGGGAAAATGGGGGAAATGGCAAAAAAAAAGGGAAAAAAATTGGAAAAAATAATGGGGGAAAATTGGATAAAATAAAATAAAAATGGAGGAAAAAAGGGAAAAATGAGAGGAAAAAGTGGATAAAAATTAAAAATAAAATTGGGAAAAATTTGGGGAAAATTGGAAAAAATGGCAAAAAGGGGGAAAATTGGAAAAATGGGGAAAATGGAAAAATAATGGGGAAAAATGGGGAAAAAATGGAAAAAAAGGGAAAATAATGGAAAAATAATGAGGAAAAATGGAAAAAAAATTGGAAAAAAATGGGAAAATAATCGGAAAATGATGGGGAAATAATGGGAAAATAATGGGGAAAAAAGGGAAAAAGTTTAGGGAAGAAATGGATAAAAAATTAAAAATAAAATGGGAAAAAATTGGGAAAAATGGGGAAAATTGGGAAAAATGGAAAAAGAATGGAAAAAATAGAAAAATAATGGAAAAATAATGGGGAAAAATGGGAAAAAAGGGAAAAATCAGAGGAAAAAGTGGATTAAAATTAAAAATAAAATTGGAAAAAAATAGGAAACTGCGGCAAAACTGGGTTAAACTGGGATAAACTGGGGGGAAACTGAGGGGGACTGGGGGGGACTGGGTAGAACTATGAGTGAATGGGGACAATGAGAACAATGGGGCAATATGGGGGACTCCCTGAGGGGAAGCTGGGGGTAAACTGGGGAAAACTGGGTTAAACTGGGAGGGACTGAGGTAAACTGGGGAAACTGGGTTAAACTGGGAAAACTGGGATAAACTAGGATAGGCTGGTGTAAACTGGGAGTGAATGAGGGCAGTGAGGACAATGAGGGCAATGGGGCAACGTGGTGGCTTCCCTGAGGGGAAACTGGGGGTATACTGGGTTAAACTGGGGAAAACTGGGTTAAACTGGGAGGAACTGGGTTTAACGGGGAAACAGGGGGAAACTGGGTTAAACTGGGAGGAACTGGATGAAACTGGGTGAACTGGGAGGGACTGGGAGCAATGGGAGGAACTGGGTGAACTGGGAGGGACTGGGAGCAATGGGAGGGACTGGGAGCAATGAGAGGGACTGGGAGCAATGAGAGGGAATGGGGAGAAAATGGCGGCCGGCCCTGAGGGGGGGAAATTGAGATAAACTGGAGGGGCACTGGGGGATACTGGTCCATACTGGGAGGCACTGGGAGCCCCCCCTGACCCCCCCCTGCCCCCCCAGTTGAATGTGGGGGCTTTCCTGGCCGAGCTGTTCCTGTGCTTCGAGGTGCTGAGACCCCCCTTTGTCACCCCCCGGCAGCTGGGGGCTCAGGTAAGGGGGACCCCAAATTTGGGGAGGGGGGAGGAGACCCCAAAAATGGGGAGGGGTCTCAAAGTTTGGGGGGGGGTTCCTAAAATGGTGACACTAAAATTGAGGGGGGGAATTGCAGGGACCCCAAATTTGGGGGGCTCAAATAAGGGGGGGGGGGGTCCCCAAATTTTTTTGGGGGGAAAGCCCAAAAAATTTTGAGGGGGGTCCTAAAATGGGGAGGGTCCCCAAAGTTTGAGGGGCTCAGGTACAGGGGAACCCCAAATTTGGGGGCTCAGGTAGGGGGGGACCCCAAATTTTGGGTGGGGAGCCAAAAACGGGAAAGTCCCAAATTGGGGAGGGATCCCTAAATATTTTTGGGGGGGTCCTGAGACCCCAAATTTTTGGGGGGGGCACCTTCAAATGTTCTCCCCTGCACCCCCCAGAATCCCCAGCCACCGGTGATGGCCCGAACCCCAAAAGCAGGTAAGGATTTTGGGGGATTTTTGGGGGGGATTTTGGGGTTTTGGGGGGGGATTTTGGTGTTTTTAACCCCAAATTTCATCCCTCCCCAGCTCCCCTGGCTTCA
This sequence comes from Muscicapa striata striata, assembly GCA_030060385.1. Lineage (NCBI taxonomy): Eukaryota > Metazoa > Chordata > Aves > Passeriformes > Muscicapidae > Muscicapa > Muscicapa striata. The sequence goes on from JAREIS010001044.1 coordinate 25,523, forward strand.
ACTTCCGGCACCCCCTGCTGCAAGGGGGGGGACAACCCCCAGGTGAGACCCCCCCCAAATCTGGGGGGGACCCCAAAAGTTTGGGGAGGGGTCTGGGGGGGGTCAGGGAGGGATTTTGGGGGGTTCTGGTGGGATTTTGGGGGGTCCTGGGGGAATTTTGGGGAGTCCTGGGTGATTTTGGGGGTTCTGGTGGGATTTAGGGGGTCCTGGGGAATCTGGGGGTCCTGGGGAATTTTGGGGGGATTCTGAAGGAATTTTGGGGGTCCTGGTCGATTTGGGGGTCCTGGGGAATTTTTGGGGAGTCCTGGGTGATTTTGGGGGTTCTGGTGGGATTTGGGGGTCCTGGGGAATCTGGGGGATCCTGAGGGAATTTTGGGGGTCCTGGGGGATTTGGGGAGGTCCTGGGGTGATTTTGGGGGGTCTTGGGGGAATTTTGAAGGGTCCTTGGGGGATTTTGGGGGGTTCTTGGGGGATTTTGGAGGGTCCTGGGGGAATCTGGGAGACCTTGGGGGGAATTTTGGGGGGTTTTGGAGGAATTTGGGGAAGTCCTGGTTGATCTTGGGGGGATTTTGGAGGCCCTGGTGGAATTTGGAGGGTCCTGGGGAGATCTGGGGGTCCTGGGGACATTTGGGGGGTCTTGGGGGAATTTTGGAGGCTTCTTGGGGGATTTGGGGGGTCGTGGGACAATTTTGGGGGGTCCTGGGTGAGATTTTGGGGAGATTTTGGATTTTTTTGGGGGGGAGGGTTTCAGGGAGATCCTGGAGGAATTAATTGAGAATTTTTGGGTATTTTTGGGGTGTTTTAGGAAGTGATTTTGGGGTGGTTTTGGGGAGTCCTGGAAGGTGATTTTGAGGGGTCCTGGGAGGTGATTTTGGGGGGTCCTGGGAGGTGATTTTGGGGTGATTTTGGGCTCTGGGGGTGACCCCATTTCCTCTCTCCCCCTCCCCAAAAAGGGCTCCTGCCCCACTCCCCCTCCCTCCCCCACGGCGACGCCTTCGGGAAGGGCTGGAGCAAGAGACCCCTCAGGTGAGGGGGGCTGGGGATTTTGGGGGGGTCCTGGGGGGTTTGGGGGTGTCCCAGTGGGATTTGGGGAGGTCCCAGTGGGATTTGGGGGGGATTTGAGGTGAATTTGGGGGGGGGTCCCAGTGGGATTTGAGGGGTTCTGGGGGATTTGAGAGGGTCCCAGTGGGATTTTGGGGGGGATTTGAGTTGAATTTGGGGGGTCCCAGTGGGATTTGGGGGCTCCTGGGGGATTTGAGGGGGATTTGAGGTGAATTTGGGGGATCCCAGTGGGATTTGGGGGGGTCCCAGTGGGATTTTGGGGGTTCTGGGGATTTTGGGGGTCCCAGTGGGATTTGGGGGATTTGAGGTGAATTTGGGGGTCCCAGTGGGATTTGGGAGCCCTGAGTGACTCAGGGGGTTTTGGGGGCATCCTGGGGGATTTTGGGGAGTCCCAGTGGGATTTGGGGGTCCCAGTGGGATTTTGGGGGTTCTGGGGATTTTGGGGGTCCCAGTGGGATTTGGGGGGTCCCAGTGGGATTTGGGGAGCCCTGAGTGACTCAGGGGGTTTTGGGGCATCCTGGGGATTTTGGGGAGTCCCAGTGGGATTTGGGGGGGTCCCAGTGGGATTTTGGGAGGGGTTCTGGGGGATTTTGGGGGTCCTGGGGTTTTTAGGGAGGGTTCTGGGGGATTTTGGGGGGTCCCTGTGAGATATGGGGGTGATTTGGGGGTGTCCCAGGGGGATTTGGGGTAAATTTGAGTCAAATTTGGGGTGATTTAGGTCAGATTTGGGGTCGGATTTGGGACAAATTTTGGGTGACTTTGGTCAGTTTTAGGTTAACTTGGGTCAGATTTGGGTCAGATTTGGGGTGATTTGGGTCAGGGTTGGGTCGGATTTGGGGCATTTTGGGGTGATTTGGGTCAGGGTTGGGTCGGATTTGGGGCATTTTGGGTCAGATTTGGGGTGGATTGGGTCAGTTTTGGGGCGGATTTGTGACAATTTGGGATAATTTGGGTGAGGTTTGGGTCAGTTTTGGGGTGATTTGGGTCAGTTTTGGGTCAGATTTGGGACACTTTGGGATGATTTGGGTCAGTTTTGGGTCAGATTTGGGACACTTTGGGATGATTTGGGTCACTTTTGGGATGGTTTGGGTCAGATTTGGGACACTTTGGGTCACTTTTGGGTCAGATTTGGGACACTTTGGGATGATTTGGGTCAGTTTTGGGTCAGATTTGGGACACTGGGATGATTTGGGTCACTTTTGGGTTGGATTTGGGACACTTTGGGATGATTTGGGTCACTTTTGGGATGATTTGGGACACTTTGGGATGATTTGGGTCACTTTTGGGTCAGATCTGGGACACTTTGGGATGATTTGGGTCAGTTTTGGGTTGGATTTTGGGATAATTTGGGTCAAATTTGGGGCGATTTGAATCCAATTTCACTCCGATTTCGCTCCCGTTTCTCGCAAATTCCCGGCGATTTCTCTCTGATCCCTTTGCACATTTTAACCGAGCCACTTTGGGGGGACACCTCAGTGACACTTTCGGGGTACCCCCCCTAAAAAAACCCCCCCAAAATCCCCTCCACAGCCACCCTTTATCCCAAGCCGTGTCCTTCAGCATCCCCTTCGGCCTCGACAGCGACGTCGACATCGTCATGGGCAACCCCGTGGGGGTCCCTGCGGGGACCCTGGCCCACTCTGCCAGCTCCGACAGCCTCGCCCCTCCCCCGCCGCCCCCTCCGTGCCACCCCCACCGCCACCAGTGTCCCCAACGGTGTCCCCGAGCCCCCCGAGCCCCCCAGCATCGAGGAAGCTTTACAGATCATCCACAGCTCCGAGCGCCTCCTGCCCGACGGAGCCCCCGATGCTTTTTTCCTTCATTCCCCTGAGCCTCAAAACCCGCCTGAAAACCTTCCAAATCCACCTAAAACCTCTCAAAATCCACCGAAATCCCCCCAAAATCCACCGAAATCCCCCCAAAATCCACCCGGGACCCCTCAAAACCCACCCCAAAATCCAGCTCGCCCCATGACCAGCTTTGCAGAACGCAAAAAAAAATTAGAGGAAGCCACCAACGCCACGCCCCCAAATTCCAGCAGCGTTAATTCGGGCGGGGTCTCCAATTTGGGGGGGGTCTCTAGCACACCCGGGGGTCCCCCAGAAATGGGTGGGGGTCTCAGCGCCGAAATGAATCAGCTGGGAGCTCGTTTGGAGGAGAAACGCCGAGCCATCGAAGCTCAAAAAAAAAGGATCGAGGCCATTTTCGCCAAGCACCGGCAGCGTTTGGGGCAGAACGCTTTGCAGCGCCTCCGTCAGGATGAGGAGGGGGCTTCTTCTATTCCTCCTGCTGCTCCCCCCGAGGATGAATTGAGTCTGGGGGCTCCCCAAAAACCTCCACAAGGGACTCCAGGGCAATACGAAGCGGCGGTGGCCAGGCTGAGCGCGGCGCTGAGCTCGCTGCAGCTCGACATGCAACGCTTGACTCAACAACAAGAGCGGCTCTTGCTGGAGCAGAGACCCCCCGGAACCCCCCAAGCTTGGGTGATCCCCCTCCCCAAATCCTCCAAAACCCCCCAAAAAACCACACCGGGTTCACCAGCACCTGCTCGGAAAGGAGGAGGAGGAGCCAACAGCAACAACGCGGGAAATTCGACACCAGGAGGAGGAACAGGAGGAGGAGCTGCGGGTTCTGTCGCGACAGTCGCCGCTGCGGGATGTCGCAAAGCCCAACCCCGCAGCCCGAGGAGACCCCGGCCCGCGGAGCTGCGGCTGCCGCCCCTGACGCGGGTGCTGACCCCTCCCCACGACGTGGACACGCTGCCTCACCTGCGCAGGTTCTCGCCCAGCCAGGTGCCCGTGCAGACCCGCAGCTCGCTGCGCTTCGCCGACGGCCAGGAGCAGGAGCAGGAGCAGGAGCAGGAGGAGGTGAGGGGTGGAGGCAAGGTTGGGTGGGGTTTGGTGAAATTCGGGTCTGATTTGGGGAAATTCGGGTCTGATTTGGGGAAGTTTGGGTGGGATTTGGTGAAATTCGGGTCGGATTTGGGGAAATTCGGGTCAGATTTGGGGAAATTTGGGTCAAATTTGAGGAAAATCTGGTCAGATTTGGGGAAATTCAGGTCAGATTTGGTGAAATCTGGGTCAGATTTGAGGAAAATCGGGTCTGATTTGGGGAAATTTGGGTCAGATTTGAGGAAATTCGGGTCAGTTTTGGGGAAATAATGAGTCAGATTTGGTGAAATTCGGGTCTGATTTGGGGAAATTCGGATTAATTTAAATTTGGGCTGGTTTAACTCAAATTCGAGCTCATTTAATTCAAATTTGGGCTGCTTTAACTCAAATTTGGTTCAATTTAACCCAAATTTGGGCTGATTAATCTCGGGTTTGGGCTTAACTCAAATTTGGGCTGGTTTTACTCAGATTTGGGCTGATTCTGGTCAGATTTGGAATGATTCAGATCAGATTTGGGTCAGATTTGGGCTGATTTCACTCAAATTTGGTCCAATTTAACCCAAATTGAGCTGATTTAACTCAAATTCAAGCTCATTTCACTCCAATTTGATTCAACCACCCAAATTTGAGCTCATTTAACTCAAATTTGGGCTGATTTAACTCAAATTTCTTATCCAATTTAACTCAATTTCACCCAAATTTGAACTCATTTAACTCAAATTAGCTGATTTAACTCAAATTCTTCCTGTCCAATTTGACTCAATTTCACCCAAATTTGAGCTCATTTAACTCAAATTTGGGCTGATTTAACTCAAATTTTATCCAATTTGATCCAATTTCACCCAAATTTGAGCTCATTTAACTCAAATTTGGGCTGATTTAACTCAAATTTGATCTAATTTAACCCAATTTCACCCAAATTCGAGCTCATTTAACTCAAATTCGAGCTCATTTAATTCAAATTTGATCCAATTTAACCCAAATTCCATCTGACTCCCCTCCCACTGGAGCTCCCATTTTATCCCTTGGTGACACTTGGTGACACTCAGTGACACTTGGTGACACTCCCAGCTGTCCCCCCCCTAACCCCGCCCCTTTTCCCCTCCCCCAGCAGAGAGCCCCGCCCCCCCCAGCCCCCCCCGAGTCCCCCCCCAGGGGGACCCTGAGGGCCAGGGCCTGGGGGATGGCACCAGCGACGTGTCCCTGTCCCCTGGGGAGAAGGGGACAGCCAGGGGACAGCAGCAGCAGGAGGAGGAGGAGGAGGAGGAGGAGGAAGAGAGGAGGAGGGAGGAGGAGGAAGGAGAAGGGGACTCGCTGGAGGGGTCCCCAACTGAGGAAATGGGAGCCCGGGCCAGCGTGGGGTTCTTCTGTAAGGTAAGGGACACTGGGACATTGGGGACACTGGGGACACTGGGGGTTGGGACAGTGGGACATTGGGGGTTGGGACATTGGAGGGACATTGGGGACACTGTGGGATTGGGACATTGGGGGATTGGACATTGAGGGACATTGGGTTGATTTGGACATTTGGGACATTGAGGACATTGACATTAGAGGACATTGTAGGGGTGGACATTGAGGACATTAGAGATTAGGCGATTAGGGACATTGGGGGACATTAGGACACTGTGGGATTGGGACAGTGAGGACATTGGGGATTTGGGACATTGAGGACATTGGACACTGTGGGATTGGGACATTGGGGACACTGGGATGTTGGGACATTGGGGACAGGCAGGGGATGGAGCTGGCACTGGGACAAAGAACTGGGAGGGACTGGGATGGGGGCAGTGGTGACACTGGGACAGGGGACACTGGGGATGGTGACACTGGTGGCGCCACAGGAGGAGGCACAGGGACACAGGGCTGTCCCTGTGTCCTCATCTCCTGTCCCTGTCCCTGTCCCTGTCACAGCTGGATGACACCGGGACCCCCCCCCGCCGCGCCCCTCCCCCTGCAGCAGCACTGCCTTCTGGGGGCGGGCAGGAGCAGCCCCTGACAGGTGAGGGGGGGGGGAGGGGAATTTGGGGAGGGGGCCTCAAAATGGGGAAAGTCCAAAATTTGGGGAGGGGGTCTCCAAAAATGTGGGAGTCCAAAATTGGGGGTCTCCTAAAAGATGGGGGTCAAAAATTGGGGGAGGGCTCCCTAAAATGGGGAGGGGTCCAGAATTTCGGGGAGGGGGCCCTGGAAAATGGGAAGGAGGTTCAGAATTTGGGGAGAGGGTTTAAAAATTTGGGAGGGGGCTGCAAAAAATGGGAAAGAGGCACCAAAATTTGGGAAGGCTCGTAAAAATGGAGGGGGTCCAGAATTTGGGGGAGGGTTTCAAAATTCTTGAGGAGGGGGCTCCTCAAAATGTGGGAGTCCAAAATTTGGGGAGGGCTCCTGAAGATGGGGAGGGTCCAGAATTTGGGGGAGGGGTCTCCTAAACAAATGTGAGACTCTTAAAATTTTGGTTGTTTTTTTTTAATTTAAATTTGGAGGAGGGGGCTCAACCTCAAGCACCCAAACCCCCAGGAAAAAAAAAAAAATGAGGGAGGGCTCCCCTTTTCTTTTCCCTCCCTGAGGAGAATTTTGGGTTTGAGAGAAAATTTGGGAGGTTTTGGGAGGATTTGGGGGAATTTTTGGGAGGAGGGGTCTCTCCTTTTTCCTCCC
>JAREIS010001045.1:0-33466 GCA_030060385.1 Muscicapa striata striata
CCCTGATGGGTGTTGCTCCTACCACCTCCAACTTCTCCCCACAGTACATGGGAAGCTCCCAGGCAGGCTGGGAGCTGCCCCTGGCAGGTGGCACATGCCCTGGGCTGGCCAAGAGCCCTCAGGGCTGCAGGAGCTGCTCTGCAGGACAGCCCTGGGCAGCCCTGGCTGCAGTCCCAGCTTCAGCTCCTGCAGCCGGCTCTGGCAGCAGGAGCCGTCCTGCCCTGTCCCTCTGATGGTGTCCAGGGCAGCCCTGCTCTGCAGCACATCCTCCTCCTCCTCCTGTGCCTCAGAGAAACTGGGAGAGTCCTCCTGACACATCCCCCAGGCTGTGGGCTGTGCTGGCTCCAGGAGATCCCTCCAGGAGCACAGGGGACATTGCCCTGCACCCACAGACTCACCATGTCCAGGGCTGTGAAGATGTTTCCCCAAGTGAAGTCTCAGCTCAAAGTCTTCCCAGTCCTGATTGCCTTCAGCCTGTCTGTGTCTGGCTCCTGTCCCCTCAGTGCCTGCAGGCAGTGCCCTCAGCCCTGCTGGGCTGGGAGAGGAGCTGTTCCTCAGCAGAAATGTCCTTTTGAAGGTTTTCTTGGTTTGCCTTGGGAGCTGCCTCTGCGCCAGGAGCCCAGCCCATCTCAGCAGCACAGACACATCACAAAGACTTTAATGACCCTCTCAGGGCTTTGGTGCTGAGTCCCTGAAACTCAGTCCCTGAGAGGGAGCTGAAGAAACCTCTGAAGAATTCAAAGTCAGACACAAACCTCAAAGTTTCTCTAAGTTTTAATGGGTCTCAATGAGAGACACAATGGAGAAAGTGTCTCCAGTAAGAGCAGAACACTGGAGGCACTGATGACAGGTGGGGACAAACCAGGGAAAGGTGTCTCTGATGCTGAGCAAACCTGGATGTGTTTCAGGAATGCAAAGGGCCAAGACCTGAGCCCCAGCCCCTGGCAAGGCACATCCTGTCCCTCCCTCATTGCTCAGGGCTTCTTCCCGGGCCACTGGGCTCTGGGGATGTGCAATGCCAAGGTCAGGACCATGGGTTGGCCCCTGCCAGGCTGCTGAGCAGGGACAAGGAGGCAATGAGGCCCCAGCACAGCAAGGCTCACTTGTCCCCTGCTGGCCAAGGGCCCAGGGCCAGCAGCCATGGCCCAAGTGCTGCAGGAGTTGGCTCTGGCAGGGCCTTTCAGCTGCTGCCCATCCCTGTGCCCTCTGCAGCCCAGGCTGTCCTACGGTGTCCATGCCCTGCGCCTCTGTCCCTGCAGGCTGTCGTCATCCCCTGGCTGCCCCACCTGGCTGGCCCCTTCCTTTGCTGACAGCTCTGCGTCCTGTCTGCCTCTGCCTGGCCACACAAAGCCTTGGCCGATACCAAAAAGGTTAATTCCATTTTTACTGTGTCTGTGAACTTCTAGCACAGGAACAAGGCATGATGGGGCTACTTTCTCAATAGGGACAATGGGAAGTGACAAAAACATCTGGCTCAATGTTGCAGTGATAGAGAAAAAAAGGATTGAACATGGGAATTGGTGTGGGTTTTATGGAAATGGGTAAATTCTAACACACATGTAGTGACTAAATGTATGAAACACACTTGGAGAATCACATGTCCACACAAGGTTAACAGTTATTCCACATTGGACCTGAGGCCCTAAAAAATGAAGCCCTCTTTCACATGAAATTTGTGTTCAGGAGTCTTATTCTGATATTTCTGAGATTTAGTTACAGCAGAACCTCACAGACCAAGGGGTCAACTGTGACCCTATGGAACCTCAAGGAGCAAAGGGGCCTTTTGACACTGTGGGAACTCATGGAACCAAAATCCATTTCAACAGAGTGGGGTTACATCGAACCTATGGTCCCTTGTGACACTGCAGATCCAAGGAGACCATTGTGGCACTGAGAAACCTCATGGAACCAAAAATCCATTGTGACAGAGAAACGCCTCATGGAACGAAGGGGCCATTGTGACACGGTGGGACCACATGGAGCCCATGGTCCATTGTTATACTGCAGATCCAAGAAGGCCATGGCGACACAGAGGAACCTCCTGCAACCATGGGTGCTTTGTGACACTGCAGGGCCTCACAGAACCAAGGAGTCAATTGTGACACTGCGGGGCCTCACAGAACGAAGGTGAATGTTATACCACAGAACCTCGTGTAAAAAAGGGTGACACTGCAGAACTGTTGCTGAGAGTAGGAAAGCTCATGGAACCAGAAGTCCATTGTGACCAAGCGGCCATTGTGACACTGTGGATCCAAGGAAACCATTGTGACATTGAGGAACCTCATGGAACCATGGGTGCATTGTGACACTGCAGGACGTCATTAAACCAAAGGTCCATTGTGATATTGCAGGGCCTCATGGAACAATGGAGACTATTTTGAATCAGAATCACAGAATTTAGTAGGTTGGAAAAGGACTTTGACATCATTAATTCCAACCTATGACCTAACATCACCTCATCAACTTAACCATGGCCATGTCCAGTCTTTTTTTAATGCCTCCACAGATGGTGACTCCACCACCTGCCTGGACAGAAGATTCCAGTCCCCAATCACTCTTTCAGTGAATAATTTTTTCCTGATGTCAAACCTATACTACCCCTGGATCATCCTAAGACTGTGTCATCTTGTTCTGTCAGTGGTTTCCTGGGAGAAGAGACCGACCTCCACCTGACTACAACCTCTGTTCAGGCAGTTGTAGAGAGTCTCACTGGGGACCATTGTAGCCATTGGGGCCATTGTAGCACGGCAGGGCCTCATGGAATCAAGGGGACCACAGTGACAGTGTGGGGCTCCATGGGACGAAGGGGCCATTCTGATGATGTAGAACCAAGGAGAGCTTTGTTACACTACCGGGCACCATGGAACCAAGAAAACCATGATGACACTTTAGGTAGTCAAGGAACCAAAGGACCATTGGGGCACTGCAAAGCCTCATGGAACCAAGGGCACAAGAGCGACATTGTGAGCTCCAAGGAACCAAGGGGGCATTCTTACACTGCAGAACCAAGGAGACCATAGTGACACTATGGGGCATCATGGAACCAAGGGTCCATTGTGACAAAGCATGGCCTCATGGAACCATGTGGGACATTTTTGATATTTGAGTCTTTGTGAAATAAATGGGACATTGTAGCATTTCAAGGCCTTTTGAAACCAAGGAAACCATAGTGACACTATGGGGCTCAATGGAACAAGGGGCCCATTGTGACACTGTGGGGCGTCACGGAATCAATGGTCTGTTGTGACACTGCAGGGCCTCATGGAATCATGGAGACTATTGTGACACTTTGCAGCCCCATGGAACCAAGGAACCATTATGGTGCTATGGGTCTCCTCAGGCCAAGGGGCCATTGTCACACTGTGTGGCACCATTCAACCAAGGAGTCCATTGCAACACTACAGGGCCCCATGGAACTAAGGATTCCTGTAACAGTGTGGGACCCCATGGAACCAAAGCTCCATTGTGACAATGCGGGGCCTCATGGAATCCTGGAGGCCATGATGACACTTTGAGGCCTCGTTAAATCAAGGGGCTCTGCAGGGCCTCATGGAACCAAGGAGACCCTTCTGCCATTGTGAGTCCCCGTGGAACCAAGGGTCCATTGTAATACTGTGGTGTGGGAAATGCAGGCAAGGAGAGCTCTCAGGGCCTTGTGCATACAGGCTCAGAGACAGAGATGGCTACAAGGTTTGACCGAAGACCTTGGAGAAGGCTTAGTATTAGAGCATTAAAGTGAAACAGACATGAAACAAGAATACAAGTTGGTAGTTTAAATAAAAATATATTTTAAGCAAAAATATATATTACGTAAGGAAAACAATATATTAAATAGGATAGTAAAAAATTTTAAAGTTTAGCAGTAGAACCTCTCCTAAAGTTAGTTAGAAGTTTATGATGTATCAATGCAAGTTTGTGAGTGTTATATGGTTGGTCGAAAAATGATGCATTTCTGCAAAGCCATGAGAAGCAAAGCAATCACTGATTGGCGTAAAAGGAGGCTAGTATTTGAGGAAGAATTTGATTGGCTAAAAAACTAAAATAAAGCGTTGTAGCTAAGAATTAGGCGGCTTCTGATATTATGGCATTGGAGCTAACACCTTTAATGTCTCCCCATTCTATGAGACTGATGCAATAAAGCAATAAACCATCTTTTGCAATGTCTCCCAGTTGCCCCATCTCTTATATAATATTAATGTCCCAATAGGGATTTAAGGACATCACATTTACCCTATTGAAATCAATGGGGATATAAGGACAACAGGGTGCACTGTTCTTGAGCAGGGTGCTGGTTATAGCGCCCTGCTCCTGCACCTGTTTCTTTGAGTGACGATCTCCACATACAATAGTCCATAAATCTCTCCACCTTTTGGCCAGAGGCCACTTGCTTTGGAAAAGGACTATAAAAAGTGACTTTCTTAAAGAGACTTTGAGATCTCTTTCTCCCCAATGGATTGAAGATGTGTCCATTGACTGAAGACGATGCATCCCATCTGTTGATAGCTCTATCCCTATTCTCTCTCTCTCTCCCCCCCCTCTTTACTTCGTTTCCTTTACCTCTTTCTCTCTCACTTTCCCCTCTATCGCAAAGCTGAATTGTTGGCACACAATAAACTGCATTGCTGCTTCCTGCTGAATAAAACTTGAGTCTCCCTGCTTTTTGTCTTTTGCACCCTCAGGTCAAACGAAGCATCACGACTCCTGCTCAAGTTGAGTGGATCATGACGCCTCCCTTCTAGTTAAAGCATTTCCTGTATTTTTACCCTTAACTCTTTAATTTTAATTCTCCCTGTTTCAGTGCCACAATGGCTCCTTGGTTCTACCAGGCCCCACAGCTTCATCACTGACCCTTGGTTCCATAAGGGTCCTGAGTTTCACAATGGTCCCCCAGAATCCATCAGGCACAAGAGTGACAATGGTCTCCTTGGTTCCATGAGGTTCTGCAGTGTCACCATGGTGTCCTTGGACCTGCATTGTCACAACTGACCCATGGTTCCATGAGGTTCCACAGTGTCACCATGGTCACTGTCAGGGCTGGATGAGATCAATGTCCCAGACACCTCGGGATGAGCTGTCAATCAGTCACACAGTGGGCTGGTGCTGACCCAGGCTCTGATTGCCCCAGCAATCACAAGTCCCACCTGGGGGGAGGCCCAAAAAGGCCCAGGGGCTTAAAAAAACACAGAGCACGGGCTCAGTCCATGATCCGTACCCTGCCTTCTCCTGGGGTCTGTGTCACACCAAAGGAAATGCTCCACACCCAACCCTGGAGCCCCAGCCCAGCTCTTGAGTGACCAAATGACCGAAAGTCCCACCTGGGAGAATGATCCAGAAAGACTAAAAAGAATTTAAGGCTGACCACTAGGCAAGCACATATCTTGACCCTACCTCCTCTTGGAATTTCTATCTGAGCGCCACTGGAATCCAGGAGTTGGTAGCTGTGTGTGTGTGCATCTTTTTTGTCTTTCTCTCTGCGTCTTCTATTTCTTCTGTTCCAGTCGCATGATAAATGTGATTTGTGCTAACTAAATTGTAACTATATTAAAAAAATGGTTGCTTCATATCAGTAGAAAATTGTATTCAATTGTTACAAAGCAAAAAAAAAAAAAAAAAAAAAAAAGAAAATGGTTAAACAAAGCAGATGAAATCCTCCAGATGTTCAGTGGGACTATTAGAAGAAGTATCTAGCTTTGATAACAGCAGCTAGAAATAAAAATTTTTGACCTTGGAATGGGCCAAATTGCGATGATTCCAGGCATTGGACACTGAAATAAGGTTTGTTGTGGGAACATATGCTTAGTTACATAACCCAAAGCTTAGTGCTCTTGCTCTACCTGCAAGGTCACTCAGCGAACACAAGGAAGACCCAGAGCATCCATTGGAAATAAGACCCCAGAAAGGATGAGACACCCCTAACTACTAGCAGAGCATGCCAACGTAACATAGTGACATAGATTTTAGGAATAGAAACAAGGAGGAGCTTTCCAGAACATTCTTTATTAATATGTATTAACATACAGTATGTAAGTAGGATTTTTATTTTGATTGCTTTGGTATGGAAGGAAGGGGGAGCCCCTACCTGTACCCCCAGTCAGTGTACCCCTGCTCAGTTTTGCTTATGCTTTATTCAAACCTCAATTATACTAAATTACTCACTGTCAAATTTTGTATAAACTCAAATATATGTATTTTATATACTTTGATTGTATCCATTTGTATACAATTGCTGCTATTAAAAAATTTGCTGCTAAATTTAACCTTGTTGTTTGATAAATTGGACAAATAGAACATCATTGGTGAATAGCTATTTTTAGAGATGGTAAACTGACTGATGTGTTTCTGTACGTTATCAGTATGAAAGAAAAGAAGTTGTGGGGGGAAGAGTAGTGTTCTGAAAGTTTTATTCTGAGGTAGTTTTTTTCTCGTACTTTCCTTGTACCCTTTAAAGTTTGAGCCTGATTTGCCTTCCTCCTAATCCTATCTCACAGCAGTAAATGAGTAAATAATTCTAGTGGATGCACTGGCAATTTGGCCAAGGCTAAATCCAAGACAAACTGAAAATTGAACTCTTCTTTCTTGAGCTCTTCAGTTTGGGAATTCAGTCACAAAGGCTCATAAACATTTCTTCAAAATACTCAAACAATAAATGCCCCCAGGAATAATTTACATTTTCAATTCTTCTGCGGTTAATTAGGTAGATTTCAGAAGTGTAAACAAAGTGAATATACTGCATATTATATTAGCATTATAAAGCATTGCAGAGAGAAGTGTTTTGTCCTGATAAGTTTTCTTTTGCATATTTATAGATTGATACCAGCAAAGTCCAATTGATATTGACCCCCTGCACCTTCTCATGCAGTCTGAATAAATATGAAAATCAAGACCCTTCATGGCTGACAATCAATCACACTTTGTCTCCACACCCATCCCCACCACTTCTGTCATCCAACCCCTGGGACTCCAATGGATAAGGAATGTTGTGGCTAGCAGGACCTTCTCTTTGTCCCCACCTGTCATCTCTGCCTCCAGTTCTCTGCTCTGATTGAGGCTTGGGGACACTTTCTCACTCGTGTTTCTCCCTGGGACCCATTAAAACTTCAAGAAACTTTGGAGTTTGATTCTCACTTGGAGTTCTTGAGAGGTTTCCTAACAAACCACTGCTGTGCCTTGATTTCCCTCTGGTCTAGTAGAATTCATTAGGAAGACTTCCTATGATAGTTATGGAGAAATATTTCAAAGAGCTTCTGAGAAATATAAATTCCCATTTTAAAAGATGCATTTTATTCCTGTTCTCTTTGGAGCAGAGGTGACTGCAGCATTCAGTGATAGATATTGATCCAGGGTCTCTCCTCAGGTCTGGCCTGCTCAGAGAAGCTGTGCCTTGGGGTCTGACCCAGTGTGGACAACCTTGCTCCACATTCCCCAACCCCATCCTGTCCATCCTCATTCACCTGGGACCTGCTTTGCTTCCAGAGCTAGTTGCACTCAGGGAAAGAGAAGTTTTCCTTTTTGTTTCTTAAAGCAATCTAAAACTCCTAATTTTCCCCACTGAAAAATACACACCTCTCAGCTGTGTGCCAGCCAAAGTGCCACCAAGGAGGTTCACTGCCAGGGATCGGTGTTTTGGGAGTGGTGCTTGGAGTGGGCGCCATCTTTCCTTTCTGCCTCTAACTCCCATCATGCCCTGCGGCCTGATGGAGCCCCATTGCAGACGGGACTACAATGCCCGTCATGCCCTGCACTCCACAGAATCCCCGGTATCCCCCCACTTGCCCCGTTAGTGTCCCCCAGACTCTCCAGGATCCCTATGTACCCTCTCAGCACCCATTCAGGACCCTGCCAAAAGCATCCAAGCATCCCCTGAATGCTCCCAACCCAACAGATGCCTGTTACAGCCACTTCTGGGAATTCATCTCCTGCCATCCCCCGCCAGCTCAGAGCACCTCATAACCCAGTCAGTCACTTAAAATTCCTGCCGTGCCCCATGCCCTAAAGAGCCCGGTTAGAGCTCCCCAAGATCCCTCCAAGCTCTCTCGAACTGTATACATTCCCCCCTGAAGAACTCAAGTCACCGTTCAGAGGCAAAAGTGTCCCTGAAGTGCCCTCCCAGACCCCAAACTCCCCGCAAGATGCACTTCCGGGACTTCAGCACCCATCATGCTCCACAGTTCCGGTAAAACGCCATTCCAGCTGAGACTTCATCCCCCATCATGCCCTGCGCCTCAGAGAGACACTGCAGGTGTGCCTAGAGCTCCCATGATGCTCTGCAGCCCCTTTAAACTGTGTTATACCCGTGCCTACAACTCCCATCATCCCCCACGCCCCACAGAGCCCCGTTAGAGCCCACCAAGTGCCTGCCAGGACCCTGATGGGTCCCAGATTCCCCTCCCTGACCTCCAAGGGCACCCCTGGACCCCCAAGTGCCACTCTGAAGCTGGGACTTCTTGCTAAATTCATTCACCAGATCCAAAACTGCTCCGAATGTGTGCCAGAAATCTCGCTCTAGACCCTGAAGTTCCCACCTTGATCCTGTGTGAGAAAAAGTTGATAATAAAGATGATAAAATGATTACAAATGTTAGGAATTATCTTAAAGAGGGAGAAATCAATAACCAATGGAGCTTAATTATTAATTAACGGAATTCTGTAAGTTAGAAACAATGACCAATAATTTATTTGGTTGCTAATCATGTTAAGATTATTAATATATTGTAAAAAGTAGGTTAAAATTTATAGAATAGTAATATTATATCTCAGAAAAATACAGTTTTATTATTTAATAACATTTTTTTATAAAGAAAAATTTATGAGGTTTTTTTAGACTTTTGGTTGTCACTCCCAGGTGGGAGATTTCATGACTTGGTGAGGTTAGGGGTGAGGAGCAGGTTGTCCAAACTGGGTCAGCCTGCAAGGGGCTCATTCTTCTCTGTTCCTAGACCTTCTAAGGAGACATTTAGCATCAAGATCACCTGAGGAATGCTTCTATCAGTTTCTCTCTGAAATGAAAAATAAAAAAACATCCCCTTGAGAAAAAAAAGTCATGAGATGCACTTTGAAATCTTCCTCCTTAACGGAACTCCAAACTGACTCCAAGCAGCTGCACAAGCCCTGAAGAGTCAATGACAATTGAAAGAAGACAAAGAACTCCTGCTGGCTTTCTTTATTATAATGACCACCAGGGTGGATTGGGGCTGAGTCCAGGACCCTCAGGCACTGAGAGAAGGTTGAAGAAGCTGCTCAAGGACTCAGAAGCAAAACTCCAAGTCCCTTGGAGCATCACTGGCCCCACTGAGGGCAGGGACTGCCAAAGGCTCCCCAGGCACTGCTGAGAGCAGATCCTTGAGGCCAGGATTGCAGGAGCCAAAGGCTGTGAGCAGGGAACTGCAATGCTGAGCAAGGCCTGGGCTGGTTGGAGGCAGCAGAAAGGCCAAGGCCTGAGCCCAGGCCTGGCACAGCAGGGCCTGTCCCTCCCGGGTGGCTCGGGGCTGTTCCTGGGGCAGTGGGATGTGAGGGGCAGGAAGGACAAATGATATCAACCTTTGTGACACTCCAGATGCTCATGGAAATGAGACGCCACTGTGAGCCTATGGGACTGTAACACCCCAGAACATTGAAATGCTGGGGGTGACCAAAGATTCCTTTATTCAAGTTTGGTGCACAGGTGAAACACCAACCAGATATTCTCAAGAGGTAAAAATGACACCAAAATGTTACTGGCAAAGTATAGAAAATCAAAGAATTTTCGAAAAGGCTTTAATACAACATCCAATGCAACATAAAACACTTATCCGGAAGTTCACTAACTTAGCCTACTTAACCTAGAAACCTTTAAACACTTAAGTTGTTGAGGTATCCAAAACTGTTCCATATAAAGAGCATTAGAAGGAGAGGAAAGAGAGAGAGACAGAAAGACAGAAGCTCTATAGAAAGACACACACCTATGGCTACCAACTCCTCGGGTTCCAGTGTGGGTGAGACACAGACCCCAGGAGGAGGCAGGGTACAGACCATGGGCTGAGCGCCAGCTCCATGTTTTGAGCCCCTGGGCCTTTTTGGGCCTCCTCCCAGGTGGGACTTGTGATTGCTGGGGCAATCAGAGCCTGGGTCAGCACCAGCCCACTGTGTGACTGATTGACAGCTCATCCCGAGGTGTCTGGGACATTGATCTCATCCAGCCTCTGACAGTGACCATGGTGACACTGGAGAACCTCATGGAACCATGGGTCAGTTGTGACAATGTGGGTTCAGGGACACCATGGAGGCACTATGGAACCTCATGGAATCAAAAAGACCATTGTGACACTCTGGTGCCTCATGGAATCAGCAGGACCACTGTGAAACTCAGGAAGGACCCTTATGGAACCAAGGGTCAGTGATGAAGCTGTGGGGCCTGTAGAACCAAGGAGCAGAGAACCATTGTCACAAGAACCATTGTGACACAGCTGGGCCACATGAAGCCCAGGGGCCATGGTGACACTGCCAGACCTTATGGAAGCAAGGGGCTTTTGTGACACTACAGAAGCAAGGAGAATATTGTGACAAGGAGAATATTGTGACAATACAGGGACTCATGGAATCAAGGAGACCATGGTGGCACTGTGGGGCCCTCATGGAACCAAGGGAACATGGAACAGGTCTGGCTGGCTGGGCCTCCTGGGGGCCACCTGACAGGTCTGACTGACCTTGGCATGTCAAGGGCTGCTGCTATCTGCCCCGGATGCACTGGGGCTCTATGCTTTTCTTCCTGTGGGAAAGATCTGTCCTTCTCCTCCAGGTGCTCATGGCCAAAATTGGGATTCCTTCTGCAAATTTCCTTATATGCAAAGATTGTTTCCAGATGAAATCTGCCAGGACAAACAGATCTCACTGGTTTGGCCACCCAGGGGCCACCTCTCATCTGCCTTTGAAACCCTGGGACCATGTGCTTTTCTTTGCTATAGGAAAAAACCCCTTTTACGTCCAGGTGTCCAAGGCCAAAATTTGGAATCCATCTCCAGAATTCCCTATATCCAAAGACAGCTCCCACACGAAAACTGCCATAACTGACAATCTGGCTGTCCTTTACTTCCTGGGGGCTGGCTCTCATTTGCCTTTGAAACACTGGGGCTCTGCGCTTTCCTTCCTAATGAAAAGAACTCTCCTTCCTGGTCAGGTGCCCACAGCCAAAACTGAGATTCTACCTCCAAAATTCCCTGTATCCAAGGATTGTTCCCAAGTGAAAGCTGCCAGCACTGAGAGGTCTGGCTGCCCTTGGCCTCTTGGGGACTGCCTCTCACCTGCTTCTGAAACACTCAAACTCAGTGCTTTCCTTTCAATGGAAAGGAACTGTCCTTCTCGTCAAGGCGCCCACGGTTGAAACTCGGATTTTGCCTCCCAAATTCTGTGGATCCAAGGATTCCTGCCAGGACAAACAAGTCTGGCTGGCTTGGCCTCCCAGGAGCCGCTTCTTTCCTCTTTGGCCTTTGAAACTCTTGGGCTCTGTGCTTTCCTTCCGATGGGAAAGAATCATCCTTCTCCTCTAGATGTTTATGTCTGAAATTGGGATTCTGCCTCTAAAATTCCATGTATCTGGAGATTGCTCACAGACAAAATCTGCCAATACAATCAAGCCTGGCTGGCCTTGGCAACTGGTGACTGCCCCTCATGTGCCCCTGCAACACTAGGGCTCAGTTGTTTCCTTCCTATGAAGACCATTGTGACACTGTGAGGACCTCGTGGAACCAAGGGAACCTGGAACAGGTCTGGCTGGGCTGGGCCTCCCAGGGGCATAACAGGGCTGGTTGCTCTCCCATTCTTCTTCCTTTAACATGTTTAACATGTTCCTACAGAAGAAGCAGTGAGCATTTTTTATAGGCTTGGGAGTTTGGAAGAGTGAGCATTGCATTAACCACCAGGTGCCAACAGTTCCTTATCTGGAAACAAACAGGCAAAGGAGAGCTCAGCAGCCCCAGGGACACAGCAGGCACAGGAAACGGGGTCTGGGAACTGACTGCTCTGAGCCTCAGGGACCCTCCCCAGGAGGATGCAGGGCAGCCCCAAGGCCATCTGGCAGCCCTGGAACAAGGCAGGCACCTCTGAGCCCCTGCATGGCCCCAGCAGAGCTTGTGTGGGAGGGGGTCAGTGCAGGGAGCACCATCAGCTGCCTCTGTGTCCCAGGCTGAGCAGCAGAGCCCAGCAGAGGCAGCCCAGGGCTGGGGCAGCACAGCCCCCGTGCTCTGCAGAGCAGCAGCCCCAGCTTGGGGCTCTGGGGAGCAAGGCAGGGGCTGCAGCAATGGCTGCTCAGGCCAGCACACGCATGTTCCCCTGGCACAGGCTCTGTGGGCAGCTGGCATGTGCCAGGAGCAGAGCAGGAACCCCTGGGGTGCAGAGGAGCCCTGGCAAGATGCTGCCCTCTCCCTGGGCCAGCAGCAGCTGCCTGAGGAGCCCCGGGGCCAACTCTCTTCTGCTGTGCTGGGCAGCGGGGCTGGCCCTGGGGCTGCAGGAGCTGCCCAAGCTGAGCATCTGCTGAGCATTCTAGACACAGTGTGACACAGAAAGGTCCTTGACCTGCAGTGCCTCCAGTTCAGCCTGCAGGAGGTGACTCTGGCTTGTCACTCTGCCCCAGCCTCCCCTCACAACTTCCTCATAGAAGTCCAATGCTGTTCATGCCCAGCAGGGTCCCCTGTCCCCCTGGGTTCCCCCCATTCCACCTGGGCCACACCATCCCCCAAGGATGGCACAAATCAATCCTCAGAGCCTGATATGGGGACAAGAAGCCAGGGCCGTGTGACCAGGATGTCAAGGACGTGGATTATCCAGGTCACTGGGGCCTAGTTTGGGTTCCCCAGGGCATGAAAGATGTCTGGCAGCTGGAGCAGGGTGAGGGAAGGGCCTCCAAGGTGAGGCTGGAGCCCTTTGGCTGTGAGGAGAGGCTGAGGGAGCTGGGCTTGTCCAGCCGGGAGCAGGGAAGGCTGAGGGGCTCCTCATCTCAGAAAAGACAGGAGGAGTTTAAGTGAGTCAGGGTGGTTACAGCATTTCCTCAGCATCAAAAGCAGCATGACGCCCCTTTCTCCATCCACCACTGAAAGCTTTGCAAATAGGGCATTTTTCAAGCTGTTCTCACCACACTCCAGGCAGATCATCCTGATACACCTTGATTGTGTTTGTAACTATCACAGAATCATCTTTGTGCAGCAAAAACCAAAGGGTTGAGATTTTAGCTAAGGAATAGAAGTTATACATATAATGATTAGAGTAGAAGCAATGTAGGAAGCTAATAATTAGTGACTCATCCAGAAGAGCTAATTCGATAAATCACTTGCTTGACTTTGTCATGTCAGGATGGGTGGTTGGGATATCGTTAAAGTGAAAAACCGTTACTGCACCTGGACCCCAAAACCAGCCAGAACGAGGTTGGGTGTTTGAAGTATGGCCAA
This sequence comes from Muscicapa striata striata, assembly GCA_030060385.1. NCBI lineage: Eukaryota > Metazoa > Chordata > Aves > Passeriformes > Muscicapidae > Muscicapa > Muscicapa striata. Next base: position 13,415 of record JAREIS010001045.1, read on the forward strand.
GGGGCCTGAGAACCTAGCAACTAGACAAAGGTGAAAAGTTGAAGGCGAGGAAGACTCCCTGACGTCATGATTAGGAGACCACTGACCCATCTAAAAAACTCACTGACTCATTTGAAGGAAATGTGATAAATATTATTCCTGCTATCTAAATTGTAACTGTATTAGCAAAATGGTTGCTTTATATCAATCAAAAAATTGTACTCAATTGTTTCAAAGCGAAAAGAAAAAAAAGAAAAAGGGACAAAGCAGTTCTCCAGATGTTCAGTGGGAGTATTAGAAGAAGAATGCAAGTTGGATAACAGCATCAAGAAATAAAAAGTTTCAACCTTGAATTTGGTCAAATTGGGATGATTCCAGGCATTGGACACTGGAATAAGACTTGTTATGGGAACATATTCTTAATTATATAACTCTAAGCGTAATGTGCTTGCGCTACCTGTAAGGTCACTCAACAGACACAAAGAAGACCCAGAGCCCACATCAGAAATAAAGAGCCCCGAAAGGAATAAAGACCCCTAACTACCAGCGGAGCATGTACAACACAACATAGTGATGTAAATTTTAGGAATAGAAACTAGGAGGAGCTTTCCAGAAAATTCTCTATGAATGTGTATTGGCATATACTATATAAAAGAGATTTTTAGTCTGATTGATTTGGTACAGGAGGAAGGGCCCTACCTGTACCCCTGGTCAGTTTAGCTTATGCTTTATTTGAATCTCAATTATACTAAATTAGTCACTGCCAATTTTTTATATACTCAAATATATGCATTTATTATTTTTTTTTATATTCATTTATATACAATTGCTGCTGCTAATAAATATTTGCTAAATTTGTTTTTTTATTAATTGGACAAATAGAACATCCATTCATAAGAGAAAGAACTGTGCAAGCATAAAAGGACTTTGAGCTAATGTTGATACGAAGTGGGGCTAGGCGAGGTGAGGTGATGCATATGAATAGGTGTATTGGGTAATTATATGAATGTCTAAGACTTTTGTGGATTAAGAAAGGCAAGAGCTCTGTGTACTTCGCATATCCCTGTGGGAGATTTCTCCCAGGTGCACCTGCCATCGCAATAAACATGCCACTTTCTAACTTTAACTGGTTAGCGAGTGTTTGTTTCTGCATCAATATGACAACCATGGCAGGACTCCTCTGTTTGGCTGTGAGAACATTCCGGGCTGTGGTCATCTCTGGCACCGCTGGGACATTCCTGGAGGGACCTCTGCCCCCCAGCTGCTCATTGTGGGGACAGACCTGTTGTTGGACTGCAGACAAAATGAAATGTTTAAAATTATGTGAGGTAGCCTGTAAGGTGTACGTGTGGATAAAAGGCAGCTGATAAGTCACAAAAGACATTCTGTGCTCAGCGCAAGCCTGTGCAATTTTGCTGGCAAGCATCAGGAGGGTGCAGTGGCCACAGAAAGGCTTTGTTGTGTCATGGGTCCCACTGGCAGTTCTGGGGTGAACTGGACAAATCCTTGTTTATTGATGCTATTTTTGTTGCTGTATTGTGATCATTGCTATTTTGACTGTGTCCTGACTGTGTGAATGACTGTGCGTGTGATTGGTGAGATGTACCTTTGGTAAGACAGAAGAGAGAAGGCCGCATTCATGTTTTTGGTTTTGGGCGACCAAAACTGCTGCAGGAGGACAAAACGATTGGGGTGACCATTTAAAATTGCCACATGCTGTGTGCTGTGTTGACAAGAGGTGAATATTTTGTCCCTTAATAAAGAGATACCCTTCCCCACAGTGATTTTGACTCTGGGATTCGCGTTGTGCATGGGGACTTCCTGTTTACGGGGGACGGCCTTTCCTGTAACACTTGGTGTTCGGGGTTAACCGGTCCCCTGCTGCCGCTGGTCATTGTGTATTTTAGAGTAAGATTGCCATCTTGTGACCAAAGTTAAAATTGCAGCAAACTGGTAATTTTGCCTTGTGTTTCCTCTGTTGTTACTTGGGCTATGTTGTTGGCTGTGCTGTTGTAGTTTGCTGATAGAAGTGGCTGTTGAAGCTCGAGCCCAAGCTGAAGGGGCTTGGCCATCTAGCCAGGCTATTTCTAGATGGTTTCAGCTTGAGCCAGGAGAGTTTTTGAATACAGAAGGGGACTGGACCACTGTAAGTTGAGAGAGTAGTAGAATAGATGGGGTATTTTTGGGAGGAGTATACTCAAGTCAAACTAGTTCTTATTTGGCTTTTGACTGGGAACTACCCTCAGCTGAGAGAGGATGAAAGAACGGTGTAAGTCTGGCAAGACAAACTAAAGGTATTTCTACTCTGCAGTGGTGTGTTCCTGGCCCTTGGGAATTTAAAATATAAGGGGGTTGTGTTTGTGGACTGTCAGAGTTATATTGTGGTGGTTTGATATTTTAAATCATGGCTAGAAGAATAGAAGGAATCCCCCTCCCTCAGTGGTTTGGATTGGATCAATGGGAATTTGTGAATCCAGTGAACTATTGGATAGAAGGAGGAAATTATAAGGTTCATCTGGAAGGAATATATAGAACCTCAGCAGGGAGATTGGTAGCTTTGGACTGGGAACAGCCTGCATAAGACAGTCTGGTCATTCAAGAGAGAAGTGGAATAGTTTGCCTGTGCCAGTGTTATGAGGCTTTTGGGGCTTCTAGAGGTTGGCACCCTGTGTGGTTATTTTAACAGTGTAGGACGTGTGAAAAATGTTAGTATTGTTCCTCTGAGAGATGGTAAAGGCTATGCCCTCAGTGTAAATCAAGGCATCCTAACAAGCTGATTTTGAACCTGATATTCTAAAGTTTGTGTGTGGAAAATCACATTTAGTACCTGCAACTTGGGCTTGTGTCAGGGGAAGATTGGGAAAGGACTGTGAGGCTGTGTGAAGAGAAATTTGGGTGGAAGCAGGGTAACACAAGAAGAAGGAGATAATGGGTGCTAGCCAAATCAAGGAGATTTCTAAGGCTAGGCCTTTAGGCTGTGTTTTAACACACTGGAAAGAGTTAGTAGGAGATGGGGACACTGAAAATAAGTGAAGTATGATCGAATTTTGCATGCAATGATGGCCCCTTTATAAGCTGGGAGAAGGTCTCAGATGGCCACCAGCTGGAACTTTAGACTATGAGGTTTTATTGCAGGAGAGGACAGAAATGGGAGGAGGTGACATATGCAGATATGTTTCTCTCTCTCAGGAATCATCCCGAGTGGCAGAGAGATTGCAGCATCAGACCCCCTCTGATCCCTTGGTATTGGCCCTTGAAAAGGACAGAAAGGCTAATAGAGGGAATCCTAAGCAATGCTGCAGTCTGTGCTCAATAAACCAATGCTGTACCCATTCTGATAAGGTTTATCAAATAGAGGCACAAGAACAGGAACTAATTGACCTGCACAGACCACCCCTGAAAAGTCAGAGAAAAAGAAAGATTCAAAGGGATCATTATCTCCTGTCACTACTCCAGCTCCCTCAAGGAAGAAACAAGCTGAGCCATCTTCTTCCTCACTTACCCTGAAATTATATCCCCCACCGCTTAACAGTGATCATGAAAATAGTGAAGATGAGGATTTTTCCCCAAATAGTCCCATAGCATCCTGGACCAGAAAACAAACAAAAGAGAACATACAAGCACCTTTACAGGAGGCAATAGGACTTGGGGCCGGGAGTGTGATAGTTAAAGTACTCTTTTCTACTATTGATTTGGAGGCATGGGAAAGAGTAGGGAAGCAAAAATCAAAGGGTAAAGAGCTTAGCTGAAGGACAGAAGCTATACATATAATGATTAGAGTAGAAGGAGTGTAGAGAGTGGCTGAGCCAGTAGAGCCAAGACAATAATTCACTTGCTTGACTTTGTTGTGTCAGGACAGACAGTTGGGATATTGTTATAGTGAAGAAACCATAACTGCACCTGGACCCCAAAACCAGCCAGAACCAGGTTGGGACCTTGAACTGTGGCCAAAGGGCCAGAGAACCTGCCAAAAGACAAAGGTGAAAAGTTGAAGGTGAGTAAGACTCCCTGACTTCATCATTAGGAGACCACTGACCCATTTCAAACACCCACTGACCCATTTGGAGGAAGGAACTGCCCAAGAGTAAAACGACTTTGAGCTAATTGTAATACGAAGCGGGGCTAGGGGGGATTTGGTAATGTATATGTACAGGTGTACTGGGTAATGATATGAATATGTAAGACTTTTGTGGATAAACGAAGGCAAGAGCCCTGTGTACTTTGCACATCCTTGTGAGAGATTTCTCTCGGGTGTGCCTGCCATTGTAATAAACATACCACTTTCTAACTTTAACTGGTAAGAGAGTTTTCTTTCTGCCTCAGTGAGCTCACAGCTCTTGAGCAGCCTGGAAAGTCCTGGAATCTATTAATTCCTGTTCTGCTGAGGATGGATCTTCAGCAGCATGGAGGTTCCCTGATGAATTTTAGTTCTCCAGAGGCTTGTTCATTCTTCAGCTCTTCAGTTCAGGAATTCAGTGACAAAGCCTCATTAAAATTTCCTAACACCTGAACAAGACAAACTCCTGGGAATAATTTCATTTAAAGTCTTTAATTCTTCTATGGTTACCTAAACAGATTTCAGAAGAGTATTCAGAGAGAATACACTATATTTAAAAAAATACAGGGGTTTTATTAATCCTGTTTAGTTTTGTCTTCCTATTTATAGATTGATACCAACAATCTCCAGTTGATATTGATCCTGACCACCTCCTAATGCAGTCTGAACAGATGTGAAAATAAAAACCCTTTATGTGTGACAATCAATCAGACTCTGTCCCTACCCCCACCCCACCATTTCCCTCATCCAACTCCCAGGACTCAGAGCAGCCTGGTGCAAATCTGAGCTTCTTCCACTCCAGCCTCTCTCTGCATCTTTCAGCACCTTGGCAGCAACTCCCACCTGCTTTTCTTGGAGAAGGAGCTGCCTGAGACACAGAGGAATGTTCATTCATTGTCAACAAACAAATCAAAGGCAGGCACAGCTCCATAAAAAACAGAAGTCCAGCCCAAGGAGTGCTGGGCAACAGCACCACATCCAGGAGTCTCCCCAGAGCACAGGATTGGGGCCAGGGCAGTTTAATCTCTTTATTGCTTATTTGGACAAGGCCATCGAGGGCACCCTCAGTCAGTGTCCAGGTGAGCCCAAGCTGGCTGGGAGTGTGGCTGTGCTGCAGGGCAGGAAGCTCTGCAGAGGGATCTGCACAGGCTGGAGCCATGGGCCCAGGACAATTGGATGAGCTTCACCAAGGCCAAGGGCTGGCTCCTGCCCTGGGCTCACAACCACCCCAAATCCCTGGCATTGCCCTGGCCCTGATCCCCACAGCCTGTCCTGTTTCCTTCATCCCTGCATTGCCAGGCACTTTCTGGGACAAGGGAGCTCTGCTGTGGGGATGGAGGGAGGTGCAAGTGCCACCACTGCAGAGGGAACCACAATTCATCAGGTTTGTGTCCTTTGGGGGTCTGGAACTGCTGAGACTCAGAGGCACAGAAAATGTCTCTTCATTGCAAACATAAAAAATAACAAAAATGTAAACATGATACAATTAAAAAAACATGCAAAACTCCTCCCTCAGCAATGTGAGATGTCCCAGCAGCATCTGACATATCCACCAGTCACAAGGGATTTGTATACAGAAATAATTTTTGATGAAGATTCTTCTGTTACCCGTGTAAATGCAATTAAGGTGTTTTAAGGATTCCCTGACTGGAGTGTGCTTAAAACAGCTTGAAAAATGCCCAATTTGCAAACTTGTCAGTGATGGATGGAGAAGGGGGGAATCGTGTGATTTTGTTTTTGAGAAAATGCTGCAACCAGCCTGACTCATTTTTTCTCCTCTAGTCCAGGCTGGGATGAGGAGCCCCTCAGCCTTCCCTGCTCCAGGCTGGACAAGCCCAGCTCCCTCAGCTTCTCCTCAGAGCCAAAGGGCTCCAGCCCCACCTTGGAGGGCCTTCCCTCATCCTGCTCCAGCTGCCAGACATCTTTCCTGCCCTGGGGAACCCAAACCAGGCCCCAGTGTCCTGGCTGATCCACATTCTTGATGTCCTGGTCACACAGCCCTGGCCCCTTGTCTGCGTGTCAGGCTCGGGGGGTTGATTTGTGGAACATCCTTGGGGGAGGCTCCAGGTGGAGCAGGGGGATACAGAGGGGCAGGGGACCCTGCTGGGCATGAACAGCTTTGGACTTCTCTGGGGAAACTGTGAGGGGGGGTTGGGGCAGAGTGATCAACCCAGTGATCTCACACAGCCCCTGTTATTTCACGCAGCCCCCATGATGTCACAGCCAGCTCTGTGATGTCATAGAGAGACAGCCTATGATGTTTTAGTTGCTCGATGACCTCACATAACCCACTCTGTGATGTCATTGCCCACTCTGTGACCTCATGTTACCAAATAATAAATTATCCACCCCAGGTGAGCTAACGCAATGCTTGCTCTCCAAATCCCCTGGCCTCTGAAAACCACACAATGCCCGTTGTGTAAGAAGGGGAATAGAAATTCACCAGCCTCAGTGTCCTGCCAGCATGTGTGAAGAGGAGGGCAAAATACATTAATGATTTTGGGGAAATGATTTTCATATGTGTCTTTAGGTGGGACAAACAATGAATATGAATGCAAAATACAGAATATAAACAGAAACTTTTCTGTACTCAGCATGCATGGCTTTGAGAGAAGCTGTCCCCCTGTGCATGCAGCCAAATAAAGAATGCTGCTTTTTAAGGCTACATTGGTGTTCAGGAGTTTTTTTCTGTTACCAAATTTTTGGCACCACTCCCATTCCCAAGGAAAGCTCTGTCTCCTGCTGTTCACAAACAGAGAAGGGTTGGTGGGAGACGTGGAGGTCAGAGGCTGCCTGGGGTACAGTGGCCACGAAATAACTGAGTTTTCAATATTCTGTGAAAGAAGGAGGGGCAGTAACTGAATTTCTACACTACAATTATGGAGGGCAGACCTTGGCCTGTTTAGGATACAGATTTGGAAAATACAAATTCAGGTACTGATTTTTCATGGGAAAATGCCCTTAAAACCAGAGGTGTCCAGGAAGGATGGAAACGCCTCAAGAAAGTAATCTTAGGGGGGAGGAGCAACCTGTGCCATTCTGCAAAATGATGAGCCAGTGAAGAAAATTACTGGCCCACCTGGGCAAGGAAATTTTGTGGAAACTCAGGGAAAAAAGATCAGGGAAGTCAGGAAGTGTTTAAGGATATTGCTAAGTCATGCAGAAAGAAAATTAGAGAGGTGAAAGCTCCATTACAACTTAACCAGACCACTTCTTTGAATTTTTTTATTTTTACAAGAAAACAAACGAACAAACAACCAAAAAAATCCTAATAGCAAAATGAGGAATAAGGGGAATGTCTACTCTTTATGGGACAGAGTGGGGAATATAGTAACTAAAAAAGAGGAAAAGGCTGAAGTACTTAACACCTTGTTTGTCTCAATTTGCAGCATTAAGAAAAGTTTTCCTCACGACAAGTATTCTCCTGAGCTGGTAGATGGGGACAGGGAGCAGATCAGACCTCCTGTAATCCAGGAGGAAGCAGCTGGAGACCTGCTGAGCCACTCAGATGCTCACAGGTATCTCTGGGACCAGAGGAGATCCATCATAGGGGGATGAGGGAGCTGCTGGATGAGCTCCTGAAGCACTCTCCATCATTTACCATCAGTCCTGGCTCCCCAGGGAGGTCCCAGAGGACTGGAGGTGCCAATGTGAGCCCATCCCCAAGAAGGGCTGGAAGGAGGATCCGGGGAACTCCAGGCCAGTCAGCCTGACCTGAGTGCCCGGCAAGGTGATGGAACAGATCACCTTGAGTGCCATCACAGGGCACCTAGTGGATGGGTTAAGGTTTAGAGCCAGCCAGTGTGGTTTTCAGAGGGGCAGGTCATGCCTGATCTCCTTGTATGACCAGGTGACCTGCCTGGTGGATGTAGAAAAGGCTGTGGATGTTTTGTGCCTGGACTTCAGCAAAGCCTTTGACACCATGAGACACAGCATTCCCTGGAAAAGCTGCATCCCACTGCTTGGACAAAGTTTAGTCTTTGCGGAGTTAAGAAGTGGCTGGATGCTGGGCCCAGAGACTGGTGGGGATGGTGCTGCACCAGTGCGTGTCCAGTCACCAGTGGTGTCCCGAGGGGATCAGTGTTTGGCCCAGTCCTATTTAGCATCATTACTGATGATCTAGAGGAGGAGGCTGAGCCCTCATCAGCAGATTTGCAGATGACACCAAGCTGGGTGTGAGTGTGGATCTGCTGGAGGACATGGAGGGGCTGGAGCGTGTCCAGAGAAGGACAACAAGGCTGGTGAGGGGTCTGGAACACAAGTCCTCTGAGGAGTGGCTGAGGGAGCTGGGGATGTTTATCCTGGAGGAGACTCAGGGGAGACCTCATCACTCTCTACAAGTCCCTGACAGGAGGGTGCAGCCAGGTGGGAGTTGGGCTCTTTTCCCAGGGAAAAGTGACAAGAAGACACAGCCTTAAACTGCACCAGGGGATGTTTAGGTTGGATATTGGGAAGCAGTTATTCATAGAAGGGGTGATTGGGCATTGGAATGGGCTGCCCAGGGAGCTGGTGAAGTCACCATCCCTGGAAGTGTTTAAGGAAAGACTGGATGAGGCACTGCGTGCCATGGTCTGGGTGACAAGGCAGTGTTGGGTCTCAAGTTGGATTTGATGATTTCAAGGTCCTTTCCAACCTTGTTGATTCTGTGATGACTGTGACAGTGCAAGGCCCCAGGGAAGCAAGGTCCCATTGTGACACTGTGGGGCTCAATGGAACCAAGGTCCATTGGTGACTCTGGATCCTCATGGAACCACAGAGGCCACAGTGACACAGTCACTGTCCTCATTGGACACCCAGCAGAGCAAACTGACTGACCACCCAACTGCCCGTACCCCAACTGACCACACCCACTGACCACACCCACTGGCCACACCCACTGACTACACCAATTTACCACCCCCTCACTGACCACACTGATTGACCACATTCACTGACCACCCCAATGACCACATCCACTAATTGCACCCACTGACCACACCCACTGACCACATGCCACTGACCATACCCAGTAACCACACCAACTGGCCCTCCACAACCCAACTGACCACACCCCATTGACCAAAACTACTCTCCATACCCCAGCGACCACCCAACTGACCATGCCCACTCACCACACCCACTGACCACACCTCACTGCCCAGACACCAATGCCCTGACCACGCCCACTGACGACTCAGAGTAGCCACACTGCCAATGATCCAAAACTGACCACAGATTGTGACCATCCACCTAATGGAATCAAAAGGGGCCATTGTGAAACTGTGCATGGGGCATAATAGAGTCAGGACACCACTGATACTGAAACACACAGGACAGAAACTTTTTAAACAGATTTTTGAATATTTGAGAGGGGCAATTATTCTTCATGGTGGTCACTTGGGCCATCGCTTCACTCCATTTGAGTGCACTGAGCATTGAATGAACAGAGTTTTTATCAGGTTCACTGATTATGTGATTTATTAGTTATCCCCACTTCCTTTGACTTTATTTGACATAGTTGCAGCCCTTATCACCAAATCCTTGTATGGTTCTTTGTGGTTTGTCTTAAATATCCAGTGTCTCTGTTTAGCAGGCTGTTCTTCAACCTCCATTTCTAAGATATATTATTGTACTGCATAACTTCTACTTTGTCAACCTTGCAGAGCTGAGCTGGCAGCCTAATTGCATTTATTGTGACTTCCATTTGCCAGAGTTACACATCCTTTATCCACATTTCTCCAAGGCTGTGTTTCTGAGTCCTTGAACAGGGATGGGACAGCTGGGCTGGACTGATCCAAGGGATGTTCCATTCCATGTCACACCATGACCAGAAATAAGCTGAGAAAAGTGGGGGGTGGGGGGGGTAGGCGATTTATTTTTTTATTAGAGACATTTTTCTTTCAGAACAGCATAAAGAATCCTCACCTGCCACAAGGTGGTTAAACATTTTCCACCGCTAGGAGATTTCTGGTGGATTTGCTTTACTTCTGTTTGTGGCCTTTGCTTATTGTGTTTGGTTTGTTTGTAGGGTTTTTGTCTTATTGTGGGTGGGTTTTCTGCTTTTTTTGTTGTTTTGTTTTTTTTTTTTTTTTGTTGGGTTTGGGTTTTTATTTTCGGTTGGGTTTTTCCCTTTTGAACTGCCTTTCTTCTGATGCACAAGTCTTTTCTGCCTTTTCATCCTTGTGGATTGCTTGGCACCTGCTTTGGGCAAGACAAATTTACCCAACTCAGTCATCTTGCCCAATTATATTTTCCAGTCACTATTAACTAGTTGAGTTCAGTCACAGACTCCGTGCAATTTGGCAGCATCCACAAAGGAATTGAAAGTGCATTTCATACCACTGTAGAAATAACAGAAATATTCCACACTTGTGGTCAAGGGCTGGTCACTGATGGATGTCACCAGGGAGTGGCTGCCAAGAGGACTCTGAGCCATGGATGACATTTGACCCTGATTGTTCAGCCAAATTTCCACCCACCCATGTTCCATTCCTGCAGCCCAGCTCTCTCCAATCTGGCTCTGAGGAGAGCACAGCAGACCATGCCACAGGCCTGGCTGAAGTCTGGGCACACAACATCCCCTTCTTTTCCCTCCATGGGGGTTCTGCAATCCCCAAAGCAAACATGGCCTGCTGGCCTGGTCACTTGGTGTCCCTCCATGCAGGGACAAACAACCTCCTGCAGGCGGGGCAGAGGCCAGTGCTGCGTATGATGGTTGCAGGGGCTGGTGTGGGACAATTGCCCTGGGGCACCTTCCCAGGCTGTCCCCAGAACAAAGACACAACCCAGGCCCTGCTCTGCTGCTCCCTCAGGTCCATGCCAGGATCTCTGGCTGTGCCAGGACACTGCTGCGTGCCCCCTGCACACTGCCCCTCTGCCCCAGGCACTGGGCTGTGCTTTGCCAGGTCATTCCTGGAGCACATTCCTGACAGCAGCTCTGGAGGAGAGCAAAGCCTTCCGGCCCTGCCCTCAGGAGATGCCCTTTGCTGATGGAGCTGCTGTGCTGGAGCCCAGCTGTGTCCCAGTAGTGCCCATGGCTTGTCCCTGCCTGTGGTCACAGCACGGACATGCAGCAGGACAGTGACCAAGCTGCCAGAGCACTGTGACCTTACAGCCACAGAAGGGCTGGGAAGGAGAGGGTGGAGTTGGGAAGAGCAGATGTGGGAAGAGCCAGGGCCATTGTCCCTGGCTGTGCTGCTGTGCTGGGAGTCTCTTCCCTCCACCCCTGCTCACAGGCACTGCCCTGCAGAGACAGAGAACAACTGAGGAAAAATCCCAGAAACAGAGGAGAGGGCATGCACTTATTTTTATTTAAATGCACAGGGAACAGACCTCTTGCAAGTCTTTGTGTTTCAAAAGAAAGGTAGATATTCATGTAGAAATGCAAGGAGTGAGTACTAGAGTATTTTGTAAGAAATATTGCAAAAAAATAATAAAGTACCATAGAAAAATGAGTAAATAGGAAAAATAAGGCTGAGATTGTAGAGAGTTATTTTGAAGGTTCTGCAGCAGAAAAGAGTTAAATGCATTTGAAAATGTAGAGTCATAAATTTTCAGAGCATCCTTGAGCTCCTGGTTCCTCAGGCTGTAGATGAGGGGTTCAGGGCTGAGTCACCACTGAATACAGAACTGAAAGTGCCAGATCCAAGGATGGGGAGGAGATGGAGGGGGCTTCAGGTGAGCAAATATACCAGTGCTGAAGAACAGGAAGACCACAACCAGATGAGGAGACAGGTGGAAAGGCTTTGTGCCGCCCCTGCTCAGAGGGGATCCTCAGCACAGCCCTGAAGATCTGCACATAGGAGAAAACAATAAACACAAAACAACCGAAAGCTAAACAGGTACTAACAGCAATAAGTCCAAATTCCCTGAGGTTGGAGTTCGAGCAGGAGAGTTTGAGAATGTGTGGGATTTCACAGAAGAACTGGTGTAGGGCATTGCCCTGGCACACGGAAGGAAAATGTATTTGCTGTGTGCAGCAGAGCATTGAAAGCCACTGGCCCAGGCAGCTGCTGCCATGTGGGCACAAGCTCTGCTGCCCAGGAGGGTCCGTAGTGCAGGGGTTTGCAGATGGACACGAGCGGTGATAGTAACACATGATGGTCAGGAGGAAAACCTCTGCTGAGATGAAGAATAGAAACAAGAACATCTGAGAAGCACATCTGTCACGGTGTGACTGGGGTTTGCCAATTTTAATATATTTAATTTCTTTTAGGGATCGAGTTTAGGAGTAAAGACAAAGCAGGCTCAAAGCTTAAACAGGGAACTAGAAATTTATTAACAACACAAAACAATTCAGAATGAGATTTCTAGATTATTCCCTCCTCCCCCTTTCCTCATACCAGCAACATACAGAAAAAAACTTCGGTCAGTTGTTCACTTAAATAATCATTTCAGTTCAATCAAGAGAGAGAAGCTCCTTCTTTTTGTTTAGGCTTAGAGGGTGTCTCACTCTCATAATCTGCACCCACCCGGAAACTACAAATTATGATTTTTTTCCTCCCATTTTTACAGTCCTTCCAGAGCTGTATATGGGTTGCTGAAAAACACATGGGGTGTCATTTAAAGGCAGGCTGCCAAAACACAAAAGTCTCTTCATCTCTTTCTCTATCAAATGTCTCTGTTCATATTCCAGTCCCAAAACAGAGAGAGCTTCATTAAAAAAAAAAAAAAAAATAAGTCTTCATCTCAAGCACCTAGCCTCCCCAAGTATATTTCACAGTTTAAAGGAATTTTAGTAAAGTCATAGTCCCCTTAAGCCCACAAAAAAAGGTTTTCAGCTACTTATCAGTGGCATCTCTTCAATCTCTTCCATCAGGAACTTTATCTTCATTTCACTGACTTCTGTAATTTTTCTTGCTTTATTCCTTTCATTCTGGGGAGCTCAGGAGATCTAGAGTCTTATCCAGGCACTTAAAGTTAAACTTGTATCCAGAAAGTGAAGAAGCCATGCTGAAGCCACGCTGGAAAAAACGTGGCCACCAGGGGACCAGGTGGAGATGGCTGGACCTCCCTCTGCTGCGTGCTCAGCTGGGGTCTGTATCCAGACAGTGAAGAGCTACGTGGCCATCTGGGGGCCCTTCTCAGAACGCTTGGCCATGCCAGATGGAGCAGGAAAACCGGGCCGAGCCGTGCCGCGCGGGGCCGGGCCGGGCCGAGCGAGCCGAGCCCCGCCGGGCTGTGCGGGGCTGGGGAACCGAGGCCGAGCCGAGGCCGAGCCGAGCCGAGCCGGGCCGGGCGGGCCGGGCGGGCCGGGCTCCCCACGAGTCGGCCGCTCGGGCATTCCCGAGTCCAGGCTGTCCTCGCCCGTGCCGGGGCCGGGGCTGGGGCCGAGCCAGGGCCGGGGTCAGAGCCGAGTCCACTCCGGGCCTTCCGGGCCGGAGTAATCCCGGGCTGGGCCCTTCCTCCTCCCGGGGCTCAGCCCGGGCCGGGCCCCATGCTGGGACCCGGAGCCCCTGCCAGCTCCCTCTCCTCCCCCACCGAAAACAAAAGACACAAAACTAACTTCTTTCCTGTGATTCGTAAAAGTGAAACAGCATTCTAATTGGTTTCCTGGGCTGTCAATCACCAACCCAGGTCTCTGATTGGTCCCCGCAGCCTCAGGGGAGGCTCCTAGAGGAGACCCCTGCTCTCTTTGTCTCAGCAGCATGTGCTTTCCATGTGGCCTCTATGGGGGATGGGCTACCACCCCCCCCTCCTTTCCATGTGTCCCCGGCACAACATCCTACATAGGAGATGTTCCTGGTGTCCCAGAGGGAATTGTGCATGGCTTTGGGGACAGTGGTGCAGATGCAGCCCAGGTCAGTGAGGGCCAGGTTGAGCAGGAAGAAGAACATGGGGGTGTGCAGGTGGTGGCTGCAGGCTACGGCGCTGATGATGAGGCCGTTGGCCAGGAGGGCAGCCAGGGAGATGCCCGGGAAGAGGCAGAAGTGCAGAAGCTGCAGCTGCCGCGTGTGTGCCAATGGCAGCAGGAGGAAGTGGCTGATGGAGCTGCTGTTGGACATTTGCTGTGTCTGCACATTCCACCCTGATGAAGAAGGAAAGACAGTGAGAGCTGAGAGGAGATTCCTCACAGAAAGTCGAGGTCGTTTCTCACTGACCCTTTTCTGCCACTGAACACCTATCCTTTGTCTGTGTCTCAGAGATGTTCCTTCACCTTGCTCTTTGGAGCCCTGATTGCTTCTGGCCAATGTGTGATGAGTCATACCTTGAACTCCATGACACCTTTAAGTCAGACCTGACCCCCAGTGAGCGCAGGGGAACAGAGAGGGCATGGGCCAGTCCTGGTGTTTGAACTTTCACATAGAATCTTCTCCTAACTCAGAGGAGCAGCCTGGGTGAAGGGATGGGGATAACAGACGGCAGAACAAGAGATTGTGCTGCACAGAGGGGAGAACAGAGTCCAGTGAGGCAGGAGGATTGTCTGAGGCCTCGTGCAGACTGAGGGGAGCTGCTCTGTCCCTGCAAGCTGTTTGAGATTCCCTGGACTTGCACCTTTCTAAACTGCATTCTTGTATTACCCTGAAAAGCCAGGAGACACTGCTGAGAGCAGAGGGATCCCTAGCACACAAAGTGGCTCCTGCCTTACCCTAAGTCAGGTAGATTTGGCTCATTCCCAGCCTCCCAGCCTGCCCTGCCCACAGCTCCCAAGGCACAGGGAGCTGGGACATCCCATTGCTGTACTCAGCCTGCACAGAAGGAGCCCAAGGGCTGGGCCTGAGCCTGCAGCTGGAACTGCCATTCCCAGAGAGCCTGTCAGCAATGCCAGGAGCACCTGGGCAAGGCAAGGAGAGAGAGAGCCAGCCCTGAGGAAAAGCCTTTCCCTGGCCAGCCCTGCACAGCCCTCCCAGGCAGCACCAGGGCAGGACAGTGGCCCTCAGGCCCTGGTCAGCAGGGAATGGCACATGGCAGGAGAGATGCCCTTCATGTCTGGTGCTGCTCTGACAGCCCAGGAGAGCACTGAGGGCCCTGAGCCCCTGGGCTGAGGGCTGTGCTGGCTGGGAGGGGACACCAGAGCTGTGCTGCTCAGGGCAGTGTCTGCCCTGCAGGGCAGGACTGGCAGGTGCCACATCTGCCCTGCAGCAGGGCTTCCCTCAGCACTGCCTCCCTCCCTCCCTGCCCATGGCTCTGCTGCTGGAGCTGTCCCAGCCTGAGCTGTTCCTGTGGCCCCGGGCTCCTTCCTGCCAGAGCTGCCAGAGCCCAGCCCAGCCCCTGGGCCAGCTCTGCCCTGCAGCTGCTCGGGGCTGCAGGGATTAAAGAACAGCTCCCCAGGCCTGGGCACAATGGAAAGGTGATGCTGGATGGACCTGGAGGCTGGGGAGGTGGAGGCAGCTGCTGACGTTCCCAGGAAAACTCAGTGTGATGGTTTAGGAGCCTCAGTCCCTGCTCTACCCTGCACAGCTGAGTTTCCATTGCCACCAAGCTGAGTCTGGGAAAGTGATAGCACAGATTCAGGAAAGCAGAGACTGAAGCAGGAAACCCCTGCCTGGAATGACTGAAAATTCCACTCAAAGATGACCTGGGCATGAGCTGGAGCTCTTAGCAGCCCTGGCCCACAAGGCACCCTCTGCACACAGCAGAACCTGCCCTGTCAGGAGTCACCCCCTGCACCCACAGCTCCCCTCCACCTTCCATGGGGAGCTGCCAGGAAGGCTGAGAGTTGCCCCTGGCAAGTGGCACATTCCCTGGGCTGGCCAAGAGCCCTCAGGGCTGCAGGAGCTGCCCTGCAGGACAGCCGTGGGCAGCCCTGGCTGCAGCCCCAGCTTCAGCCCCTGCAGCCGTCCCTGGCAGCAGGAACTGTCCTGCCCTGTCCCTCTGACGGTGCCCAGGGCAGCCCCGCTCTGCAGCACATCCTCCACCTCCTCCTCCTCCCTCTGTGCCTCAGAGAAAATGGGAGAGTTCCCCTGACACATCCCCCAGGCTGTGGGCTGTGCTGGCTCCAGGAGATCCCTCCAGGAGCACAGGGGACATTGCCCTGCACCCACAGACTCACCATGTCCAGGGCTGTCAAGATGTTTCCCCAAGTGAAGTCTCAGCTCAATGTCTTCCCAGTGCTGATTGCCTTTAGCCTGCCTGTGCCTGGCTCCTGTCCCCTCAGTGCCTGCAGGCAGTGCCCTCAGCCCTGCTGGGCTGGGAGAGGAGCTGTTCCTCAGCAGAAATGTCTTTTTGGAACTTTTCTTGGTTTATCTTGGGAGCTGCCTCTGAGCCAGGAGCTCAGCCCAGCTCAGCAGCACAGACACAGCACAAAGACTTTAATGATCCTCTCAGGGCTTTGGTGCTGTTTTAATCAGACTCAGTCCCTGTGAGAGTGTTCAAAAAACTTCTCATAAACTCAAAATTAAATTGAAACTTCAGTTTCTTGAAGTTTTAATGGGTCCCACTGAGAAAGTGTCCCCAGGTTGCAGGTAGGTCAGAACACTGGTGGCACTGATGACAAGTGGGAACAAACAAGGGAAAGGTGTCTCTGACGCTGAGCAAACCTGGATGTGTTTCAGGAATGCAAAGGGCCAAGGCATGAGCCCCAGCCCCTGGCAAGGCAGGTCTTGTCCCTCCCTCATTGCTCAGGGCTCTTCCCAGGGCACTGGGCCCTGGGAATGTGCAATGCCAAGGGCAGGACCATGGGGCGGCCCCTGCCAGGCTGCTGAGCAGGGACAAGGAGGCAATGAGGCCCCAGCACAGCAAGGCTCACTTGTCCCCTGCTGGCCAAGGGCCCAGGGCCAGCAGCCATGGCCCAAGTGCTGCAGGAGTTGGCTCTGGCAGGGCCTTTCAGCTGCTGCCCATCCCTGTGCCCTCTGCAGCCCAGGCTGTCCTACGGTGTCCATGCCCTGCGCCTCTGTCCCTGCAGGCTGTCGTCATCCCCCGGCTGCCCCACCTGGCTGGCCCCTTCCTTTGCTGACATCTCTGCGCCCTGCCTGCCTCTGCCTGGCCACACAAATCATTGGGCTGCTCCAGACTCCTTCTGGGGAACAAGTTGCACCACAGCATTGCCCTTGGAGAGAAATTTCTCTCTCATTGTGTTCAGTCTGGACCACTCCAGCAGCCCTTGGCATTAATCTTTTTCTCCAGCTGTTTTCCACTGTTTCAGAAGTATCCACCATCCCTAAAACTACGTTTCCATCCCTTCCACGGCTCTCCTCTGCTGTCCTCAGTCTTCACCCCACTGAAAACAGAGCTCCTTTGTCTCTATACAGTGCTCATGTGCATGAGGCCAAGGGCACCTGGACAAGGAGGACAGTTCTTTTCTATAGGAAGGAAAACACAGAACCCCAGGGTTTTGATGGCAGATCAGAGGCGCTCACCAGAGGCCAAGGCAAGCCAGACCTGTCTGTTCTAGCAGCCTTTTTCTGAAAGCAACCCTTGGATATTTCTGGAGTTCTGGAGCTGGAATTCCATTTCAGTCGTGGGTGCCTGGACTGGAATCACAATTCTTCTCCACAGGAAGGCAAGGGCAGAGCCCCAGTGTTTCAAAGGCTGATTAGACGCAGCCCCAAGGAGGCCAAGGCCAGCCAGACCTGTTTGTCTTGGCAGCATTTGTCTGGGAGCAATCCTTGGATAGACAGAATTTGGGAGGCCAAATCCTAGTTTTGTCCGTGGGGACCTGGTCAAGAAGGACAGCTCTTTTCCATAGGAGGAAAAGTTTAGAGCCCAAATGTTTCAAAGGCAGATGAGAGCTGGCCCTCAGGAAGCCACAGGAACCTAGACATTCCTGGTAGCTTTTGTCTGGGAGCTATCCTTGGATAGAAGGAATTTTGGAGGCAGATTCTCATTTGGCCATGTATGTCTGGACAAGAAAGATGCTTTTTTTGTGGGAAGAAAAGCACGGTTCCCCAGTGTTTTAAAGGCAGATGCAAGGTGGTCCCTAAGAGCTGTCTGTCCTGGCAGGTTTCAGATGGGAACAATCCAAGCATATAATCAAATTTGGAGGTATCCCAATTTTGGCACATAGAGGACAAAGACAGTTCTATCCCACAGGAAGGAAAGCACAGAACTCCAAGATTTCAGGGGCGGATGAGAAGCGACCCTCAACATGCCAAGGTCAGCTGGACCAGTTCTGGCCCCAGGAGGCCAAGTCAACCAGGTCTGTTCCATGTTCTTGGATCCTTGAATCCCTGCAGCATCACAATTACCCCTTGGTTCCATGAGGCCCCACAGTATCACAACAGATCTTTGTTTCCATGAGGCCCAGCAACATCACTGTGTTCTCCTTGGCTCCACAGTGTCACAATGGCCCCTTGCTCCCATCAGACCTTGCAGTGTCACTGTGAGCTCCTTGGTTCCACAAGGCCCCTTGATTCAACGAGGCCTCAAAGTCTCAGAATGGTCTCCAGGATTCCATGATGTCCCACAGTGTCACAATGATCTCATTGGTTCCACAAGGCCCTGCAGTTCCACAATGGCCCTTTGGTGTTACAGTGCATAACAATGGTATCCTTGGTTCCACAGAGTCAGAATGTCCCCGTGGTCTCACAGAGCCCCACAGTGTCACTAAGATCCCCTGGATTCCATGAGGCCTTGCTGTGCTACAATGACCCCTTGGTTATACAAGGCCCTGCAGTGTCACAATGGCCCCTTGCTTCCAATGGGTCCTGAAGTGTCATAATGGTCTCCATGGTTCCCTGAGGCCCCACAATGTCACAGTGGACTTTTGGTTCCATGAACTTTTGTCTGCCAACAACAATCTCCTTGGTTCTATCGTGTCACAATGGACCCTTTATTCCATGAGGTGCCTGGTCTCCCACAGCCCCTCACAGCTTCTCACAGCCCTTCATGGCCCCTCATGGCCCCTCACAGACCCTCCTGGCCCCTCACAGCCCTTCACGGCTCCTCACAGCCCTCCATGGCCACTCATGGCTCTTCATAGCCCTTCATGGCTGCTCATTGCTCTTCACAGCCCCTCAGGACCCCTCACGGTGCTTCACAGCTCCTCACGGCCTCCCACAGCCCTTCACGGCCCCTCGTGGTTGCTCACAGTCCTCTCATGGCCCCTCAAAATGTCCCACATATATTCACAGCACCTACAGGCCCCTCACAGCCCCTCATGGCGCCTCCCGAAGGAGAAGGGGTCCAGCTCTGCTTTTTCCCCTTTTATTTTGGTCCCTTCACAGCAATGAGTAAAGAAAGGCTGAAATGAAGCCTTCCCCCAGCGTTTCCCTTGGGGTTAATTGCGGGCTTAAGCTCCATGCCGGCACTGCCCAAGTGTGAACATTCCTGCACCCCAAGGCCTTTGCTGTCCCCTCGTGTCCATTCCTTGTCCCCAGTCCTGCCTGGCCCTGGCAGCAGCAGGAGCCGCAGCGCAGTGGGCGCCAGCCTGGCCCAGCCGGGGCTCCCGGGCAGGAGCAGCAGCAGCACCGGCCCCTTCCCACCTGCTCCTGCCTCGCTCCCAGGGGCTTTTTCCAGATGAATTCTGGAGCAGAGCAACAATCACCCACACACAGCCCTGATTTCTCAGGGCCTGCCTGTTCTGCCCTGACCCAACCTTCAGAAAAAGAAAGGGTCGGGTTCCAGCGCTGCTTTCAGCCCTGTTTTACTCACCCTCAGATGACAGCAGGAGGCTTTTTGTTGCCTTTGCCTCAGGAATTGTAGCTCATGGCTGCTCTTGCCCCTCTTCTGCTTGCCACTTGAATTTAATCTACAGAACTGAAATTGCCTTTTTCTATCAGTGCTCCCCAGAGTGTTTTGTGACAGGAGTCTTGGGCTGTGTGTTGCAGGTATCATGATTTGCAGATCTTGAAATGTTCACAAGTCCCTGAGCATAAAGTTGAGAAGAGTTAAAGACACACAGGCCACTTTTGCAGTGCTCAAACACAGCCCTGTTGTTGGTGCTGCTGAAATAGAATCAGTTGACAGAGGCCATCACAGAAATTGCCTCTGGAGTGTCAAATAAAATTAAAAAATCCACCAGGATAAAGAGAAGCCAGAACTTCTTGCCCTTTCATTGTTCCTTCCGAGCAGCAGCAGAAGGTGGAGATGCCCAGAGGTATTTCCAGCTGCTGCTGGTCCCAGTGGGAGCCCAGCCTGCTGCCCAGCCCCAGCAGGAT